>JAQFZZ010001814.1:0-10078 GCA_034696405.1 Isotoma caerulea | reverse complement strand
AATCCGATTTTAAAATCATATTATTGCGGAGTTCTTCGATTTATATACCTGAGTACAGGCCAAATTAACAAGTAAGTGCAAAATATCAACTTCACGCGACTGGGTTGAATGTTGAATGAAGATAGAAAGTTTAATTGCGCTTTAAATTTACCGAGTTTTTGTACGTTAATTAGTAATTAACATTTTGTTTTAATTCATTAGGTGATCTTTTAGCTAAATCCAAATAAGACTAAAATGGGAATGAAGGATATTGGACTGTCTGGACTTACGTGGTCCAGTATCAAGAAAAATCCAGCCGTAAGTTTAGTTTTAGTTTGATTGAAGTTCAAAGTTTGTAATTCATATCTTGGTCTTATCGTTACGTTTTCGAGTATATTTATTTATCCTCAATCCGTAGTTCTTCCTTTTTATAGAAAAATGAATCTAATTTTTAAGTGATTATTCAATTCTTACTCATTAGATTACTAATTGTCATTTATCGGGCCGGTATTAAGATGGCCTTTTTAGTAAATATAATAATGTATAAAAAATTACATAATAGTATGTTGTATGTAGTAGTTAGCAAGTCAGTTTTACTAGGTCATGTCATAAAGGCTTACAGTGAATGTTCATTCTTCGTTTTGTGCCTTTATGAATGAACTTTTATAATTAAACTAACTAACCACAATCATTTCGAAGTTTAAGTAAAAATAAAATAAAAATAAATAAAATAATCTTTAACATCTTTCCCGGTTCAAATCGTAAACTTGCGTAACAATATTTCAACTTCTCTTATATTTTTCAAAAAACTGTAAAGATGTATTTTTAAATTATGAATTATTGTAATATTGACCTCTGATGATAATTGCAGTAAGCAATTGAAAAGATTCAGATCTAAAGTAATTTTTCCGTAATAAATCCTTAGCCCGTTTTTATAATTATATGATGAACAATATTTCTTTTTTTAATTTTTACTGGTTTTATAAAAATTTTATTCGTTTCTAGATTCTTCCAATCTATGCCCTGATGGCTGCTGGAGCGGTTTTGGCAGGTGGTTACGTATACCGTCTTGCTACTAAGAGTCCCGAAGTGACCTGGAACCGTAAGAGCAATCCTGAACCGTGGAATGAATATGCTAACAAGCAATATAAAGTAATTCACTTATTTAATGTATTACCCATATACGTTAGGCTCCTTATATAACTAATTAAAAATGCTTACACCTGATTGTATTTTTTATTTTAGTTCTTGGATTCTGGACGAGACTACTCTGAAGGTTCCCCTGCTCCTAAATACAAGTAAATGTCGTAAAAAACAGAACATCTACCGCGTCGTTTTGTCAGTAGCAAGATGAAAATAAGAAATGAACAGAGCAACAATTTTACAATTCGATCGTTTGCTGCAAAGTATAGTCTATCGTTAGTAACAAATTATTATTATTTGATTTAAGAACGCTAGGGTTTATAAATATGTACAGTCTAAAATCCTTGATCACAAGAGTCGTTAAGACATTGTTGAGAACAGGATTAGGAAAGTCAGGCAATTCACTATTCCGACAAAATCATAGGTTGTTAAACTTGCTAAGTTTACTCCCCTTATAATAACTTACATAATAATAAATCTTTCCCATCAATCACAACAAAATGTCATCAATATTTACTGCTCTGTGCTGATGAGTAGAACCTTATTTGTTTGTAGAATCTTAATATACTATCGGGTCATTCTCAACTTTCAGTCGTCTATTTTCCTGCGCTGATTTACAAATAAATAACATCCGTAGGAAGATTTTAATGCTGCAGAAGAAATGTTTTTCATTTATTTCTTCCATATTGGTACATATTGCAAGATTGATTAGTAGTTGGGTTTAAAACACAAAACGAATAAAGCTTAACTAACAGCTGTAAATTAGCCCTGCGCCCTTGACGCTCCATTTTTCATCCGATATAAAATAAATACACATATACATTGTATTTTAACAAATGTCGCCTATTCTAATTTAAGAAGTTAGCTTTCGATTAAGTTGAGAGTAGAGACTGATGATTAAATGGGGGTTTTTATCGAGAACCAATGGACAGATTATCCAAATCGTCGCCTGTTTGATTATTCTTTAATTCAGTCAATGTCTTTGCAAATCTAGTCCATTCATCTGGTCGAGGGTTTGCTAATTGCTACAAGCATAAATAATTTGAACATTTTAAATTTGATATTACAAGGCCAGCATTATTACATAAAATAACAAGTAACTTAATAGCACTTCATATGATTTTACCTCGCCAACATCATAAACCCATATCTTGCCCATGTCATCTCCAGCTGTTACATGAAGACCAGATTGAGTCCAAGAAACTCTATTAAGTGCTGCTGGTCCATCAACTGTCACTGTAGCTGAGGGTAATTCAGTATCATTGTTGAGGTTCCACAGATTCAACTTTCCAGAACCGTCTACGTCGGCAAAGACGGATGGATGAATTGGAGACCATGCAACGTCATAAACGTAATCTCCACCAACTTCGAAGGAATAAATAGGTTTTGGCTCCTGTAAATTAGACATTCTTGTTAATTTTGAGTACGGTGCCAAGTTTGAGTTTGATTATAATGAAAGTGAAAGTAGCAAGTGGCATTACCTTCACACTCCATAGCTTAACACTCCAATCAAAACTCGATGTTAAAAACAAATGTGAAAAGTCTACTGGGCCAGGTACGTTATGGGGATGAATTCCTGTCACTGGAGCGTGGTGACCTTCAAAGCTATCAAGAATGCCCGTTTTCGTTCCATGTCTACAAGCTGGAGAAACATTCATTCATAGCAACATTAAATATTGCACCAAAATAACGTTTGGGTTTGAGTGTTACATGATTTACTTACCAGCATAGAAATATATTAATAAGGTTATTAATAAGAAATTTGCTTACCAGTGTAAACTGTTCCTTCTTCGCTTCCGATTACAAAATTGTTGACGCTACCTTGTGGAAAAGCGAGACTAGTGGCAGCTACAGCTTTATTTTGGCGATGCTGTAGATCAAGAATTTCTTGCGGTTGGGCCAACATATCAAGCGACCACGAACATAATTTTCCGTCAGTAGAAATACTAATTACATTATGTGAGTTTTGAGTGCCGACAACTTTCAGGCAATAGACTGGGTGCTGCAAAACAATAAAGACACCAATATTGTTTCATGTTTTTACAAACTCGACGCTAACTGGACTTTAGGACTCATTCAATAATCGGGTTACCGTATGTGCAGATGTTGTTAAAGGACTCCGTTGAACAGGCGTTCGCTTTTCAACTCTGTTATCCCAGAGTACAATTGATCCAGAATACGTTCCTCCAAGTACCAAATTCGGATGAAATCTGCAAAAAGCATACAAATGAAACTTTTGAATTCTACAACATATACAGTTTCAAATTATTTTCTAGATTCTAAAATGTATGGTTCAATTACTTGGCAAATGATACCGACGTCACTGGAGACTGGCAATGGAAAATATACTCCGGGGTAGTTTTATTAAACTTTGTATTCCATACAAGACATACTCCATCTGGATCATGGGGTGAATCTTCATTATTTGAATAACTAGCTGCTAAAAGTTCTGGATACTGGGCTGACCAATCTAAGCAGGTTACACAACGATTCTTTGACCATTTTTCATCGTAAAATACTCTATTCAAAGATAATCTCGTCGCTGATTTTTCCTCTCTATGAAACCCAATTAATCATTATTATAAACATTCCTTTTTTAACTACTTGACCAATTTCGCTAGTTTGCGCTTAGCTTACCCTCCATCGTCGGCATCGGCAGATTTAGAATAATCCACAAATATATCCGCATGCTGTTCACAAAGCGCCCTTTCCATGATTCTGGCTGACTTGTCAAAAAATCGCTGAAATGGCGATGACATAATAATCATTTGCTTTTCCTCATCACTCAAATCCTTTGGCTTGATGACTTTCTCTTCTTCTTCTTTCTTAGCCTCCTTTTCCGCTGCGGTCATAGCAGGTTGAACATCGACTGCCTGAGGGAACCCATGAGGAAGTATCCCAGGTGGAAGCTTATGCATCCGTCCATGGTCCAGCGTCAAGGAAGACTCCTCATCGTCCGCTTGATGATCATCATCAAAAGCCAATACTGTGTCAAGGTATATGGACATACGACCAATTTTGCGTTAGAAGCACAACAGCAATTCAAGCCGGCAGTGTTACATTACATAATTACAAAAGGAGTTAAAAATGGAAATGGATTGACTGGCAAATCAGGATTTAAAACTCACACATACAAACACACACAGAATCACACAATCGGATTACAATTTTTACAGTAATTAAGGATGTTTTTTTTAGGAAATGTTTATAATGCTCATCAATTAAATTACCAAATAAGTTAATCAATGTAACTGAAGAAGAATATTTGTTTTGACTTAATGATACTATTTGTCTGAAAAGAAACTCAGAAACCCAACCCCCTAAAAGTATAATATCCAAAAGCTAGAAGTAGTTAAGTAGTATTTTAGGTAACGAATGATTGACCAGACAATTCATTACTTCTCTAGGTCAGGTAAGACCCGGAAGACGTTTCAGTCGGTTCAGGTATTTTGTGGAGGTGCATTCACTTTATAGTAGTGGCAGAAGGGGCAGATAGAATGAAAAGAGCGAAGCAAAGCCTTTTTGATAATTTTTAGTAAGAATTTATAGAAATTACAGCAAATGATATGTAACCGAACCCAAAGGAGGCACAAAACGCCAGCGTCATACTAAAAACTATTGCCCGTGCCAAAAACGTACCTACGTTTCCATAATGCACATTTTTTCAAAATTATTAGTGCGATTACTACCACATATCATCATTTACGGTACCACCCCCATTATCTACTCCCCATGTCTAAAGCATATGTTACTGATCGTTACAGCCCATCACAATCGATACCGAAGTCATACCCAGTCCCCTTCCCAAATACCAAGTTTATACATATCACAACATTCATATCCAAAATCAAACTCTTTATAAAATGCAACAATGGTATTAATTGGTTAAGTACTAAAAATTAATGAGGCACACCACAAATTAAAGGACCACACACTTAAATCAAAGAGAAATGCTCCGAAGTGCTAAAAGAACGCTTCAACCATACGACCACCCCGTGTCTTTAAGGCGAAGGTGATATTTTAAAGAAATCAAAATAGTAAGTATGACCTAAACGATACGCTAAAGCACAACTGCAAATTGCAAATGCAAAAATATGCTTGCAATAAACCGAGAGTAGGGGAAGGAGAAGATGTTCTACCTGCAAACTCGTCATCCCATTCTAAACCAGGATTTAGATTGTACTCGTCTTTACATGTGAAACAAACAAACACAAAAACAAATCGTTGATGTCATTGCAATTGGTAAATTATTGAAGTTACGATATGAACGATACGAGTGATAAAATGTGACCTTAACATATCTATAATAAAAATACAAACAGATAATTAACACTGCTTACTTTGTTAGAGTCACAGTAAATAACCGACAGAACAAGGCAAATATAAGTAATATATTACTTTGAATGATCATGGTCTATTCTATAACAAAGTTATAAAATTTCAAATATTATTTTCTGTCATAATAGTAGCTCTTTTCCAAATACAGGAACTTAAAAATATAACTTGTATAAGATTACGCAAATTACAATATGACAGCTTGAGATAACTTTGGGTATGCAGACTCATTAAATTAAACGGAAGATTCTAACTTATCGAAAGACAACCAATAATAATAATAACCAACATAAATAAAGCCTACATGTAAATTATAAGGCTGATTGGCCAAGCCACAGTTAAGTTAGAAAAACCACCACCATTCATTAGTTGACCTTTGAAGTTGACCTTACATAAAAGTAAATTAACACTACGTTAGAAAAATACGGTAAAAATAAAGCGGAAATAAGTAAAATGCACTACCACAATAGACTGGAGACCATATCATTACTTAATCTTCAATTCTAATGATAAGATTCAAGATAAGATTGCTAATTAACCTGATGAAATACTAACAAGAACAATAAACAGATCAAACACTCTCATATTTCTCACAATCAATCACAGTAAGGGTAAAAATCAAAGGAATTTAGGAGTAAGAAAATAATTCTATTAAGATTATGATAAAAAGGACAAGTTTTCTAGCATTCCAATCAGGTAAAGGTGTTTAATTTTAATTTGAAAGGTGCAGACGACACACAAAGGACGAGGACTTACCGTAATAGTCGAAGGCATGAGCTACGAAAAACCAAAGAAAAAACAACCAACAATAAGTAGGATGTTCGTACTCATTCGTCCATATACTTAATTTTGATAACTATTTAATTACAAATATCATTCAAAATATAGTTGTCTTAGTTGATGCTTAATTCTACCACATTAACGATTATCATTTCAAAAATTAACACTAACTAGTTGTTTACGTTCAAAACTTCACAAAACAACATGCTAACTTTATCATGCTCTGGACTAAAGACAACGGAACTTGAAATTAAAATTCAGTAAGACCATGCATCCTAAAACATGATTGATGTGATTTAGAGAAAGTAGAATAACTTCGTGGCTTATAGGATTTCGTTAGGAAGAATTTTAACACTAAAAAGATTTCAAATTAATAATATTTACATTTTATGTACAATTTACAATAATATTTGCCCACTGAGTTTGCAAACCCAAAGCACATCTCCTCCGTCATTTGCTTGCATAGTTGTCGCATTGAAGTTTCAATTAAGAACCTAACCTACGCCCTCCAACTTTCTCCAATAGCCAATAGTCAACGTGTCTCCACGGTTATTTGCTTGGATCTTAAGGAAAGAAAGATCCAAGCAAATAACCGTGGAGACACGTTGCCAATAGTGTAAAAAGCTAATTCAATCAGAATGTGAATGTGCCTCGGGTCAATTTCAATTGCAATAAAAATATGCTAAAACAGATTTGATTAGGACCTTTAAAACTTTAAATACAATTACAATCAATAATTAATCATCATCATTATAAATCCACGACGTTCACGTACCTTTCCGTGGTTTCAGCCACATATCATAGTAGGCTTTGCATTTGAATAGAAAAGAAAAACAGGACCATATCACATATCACACAATCATAATCTCTATTATACCATTCCCTTTAAACAGTCAAAACTTTGCCAGTTGCTTAAAAAGGTGCAATCAGACTAAAAAACTGACCATTCAAAAAAACTATTTGGACTGCTGTAAAACTATTTACTGCACAAATTGGTTTTGTGCACTAAATATCAATTATTGTTTCTAATTTTTGTAAGAGTAAGGATCTGAGAAACCTAACACGTGCATATATATAGTGCTAGGATTTGTTAACTTACAGTCCCTATGATCAGGTCCACTTTGAGCTGTTTGAGTTTCTTTTGAATAAGAGACTCTTTCCTGTGCAGGTATATTTGTTTGGGTTACTTGAGTGACTGTCAACTTGACCCTTCTTCTAGATCACAGTCAAAAATTTATTTTATTTATATTGGAATTAAAATTTCTGGAATAAGCAAATATCTATTATGTATTTACACACTTTTGACTGTCATCACCCTTTGCTGATCCATCGGCCTGAGAAATTTTTCCAGATAAAATACTTCCATCCGACGTTAGTGATGGAACTGTATCAGTTGTGACTGTACTAAGGCTACTTATAACTCCTAAACAGAAAAAATATAGTAAAAATTATGATTTCAGAGTTTGTAATTAGTTTTTAAATCTACATACTAGATACAGGTTCAATCCCTAAAGACTCCAGCATTGAGTCGACCGTTTCCAGCGATGCAGGTCCGGCATCTCCACTGCCTCCAGATTGACCAGCATCTCCCTGTAATACACAAAGTATAAACAAATAATTGACCATCGATTCAAGAATGTTCAGCTTTTATGTTTTCTCGTTTCATAAGTTTCTTTGCGAATAAAATATTAAGAGAATAAAAATGCCTTCGATCTGAGCGCTCTTAATCTTTCTCTCTCGGCTCTCATCGCATTTATCCTAGCTTGCTTTCTCTCCTTTTCAGCTTTCCAATTCCGAGATGCAGTTGGCAGCATTTTTGGTAATTTGATAGTGATAGAATTAAGATTTGTGAAGCTGTAACTTGCACAATGTCACAGTATAATCAATTATCAGTATGTAATTAATTGATTATTAGTAAATATTAAGACTCTAATTCTTATAACCACTTCAATGTTTTTAGTTTCATTTAAAAATTCAATAGAAAGAGAAAGGTTTATAGAGATTGCAAATTGCAAACTGGGACATGCCATGAAATTATGTCCACTATATATTAATCTCCATTTATCATGATATTGTATTACTGTCTAGAGATACAAACTCACATAACACAATACACAAACCATTTAGATTCACCCATGACTGAATGGAATCATATTAGTTCCATGAAAAGTGCAGGAAACGAATGACTTCAGGAGACACGCACTAGTAAATAAATAGATATGGTTTATCTCGCTTAGCCTTTCAACTCTTTAGGTCTGCCCAGATATCAGATTATGGAGATTAGAAGCAAACTTTGAGCAAAAGTTAATATTTGATGTTTAATTAAAAGGTTAACCTCACAGCTTTAAAGTTTAAAGAGCTGTCAAAGTCAAGTAGCAATTGCAGCAAAATGCAATGCAAATAAATTATAGGTGAGTAACCTAACATAAACAATTTGCATGAAATTTTTATTTGTACACTATACTGAGTAGGAACTTGCAAATATTTAGATTTCTTTGTACATGGAATCACAGAAAAAGAAGGACTTATTAACGCGGAAGACAATGCACTACGTACTGACAAACAAAAACACTGAACACCAAGTCCAGAAAACTAACGAAACTAACCGCAGATAAACCTGTCAACTCATTTGTATAACCGGCCTTTGGCTAATAGGCAAATTCGAGAGATAATGATGATGGTTCTATGTAATTATGGAAATAATTAATGGGTAAAATACACAATACACGTAATGAACAGGTTGACGTGAACAATAGTTCGAGTAGTGTAGTAGATTCATAACATTAATTATAATGATCAACACTTTTTCTCTGCAACCATTCCCAACTAAAATAGATATTTCATAGAAGAACTAAATATATTTCAGTCTATGATATATGAATCGTTGATATGAATGCTTTTACGAAGAGAAGTATTATTGTTGAATATAAAATCGATCCAATTTTTTCATCTTCTATATTAACCTGGTTCTTTCACCCTGAACTTAATTGCTGAGCTGCATTGCAAATTTGTAACAGCCAACCTAGCCTACGCTTATCAAGTCGAAGTGAGTACTAAAACTAAACTCAACTGACGAGCAAGCTTAGCTAAAATAACGACCCATCATCTCTGGTATCGTTTCTGGTTAAGAAATAAACCAATATAAGCATGGTTAGTTGACATCATGCAACGAATTGCAACCACGAAACAAAGTTTGTTCAACAAGCTGTAAAAATATGGACAGATATGGGATATGAGATGAAATAACATAATAACTCATAATTCATCTCCTTGCTTCTGGCTTTATTACAAAAATAGATAGATGCAGACTGATATGGCAGAGTCAAAATTAATAATAAAGCCGAATCCAAAACCCACCTTCAGTTACTACATAATAAACTACATGTAATGCTTTTAACTTCCAACATTGGTTGGAGCATCGTCTGAAGAGAAGATGATCATAAGCATGTTCATCTATTCAGCGAAGAGTAGAAATAAAATATACATTATTAGAGATAATACTATTTTATACGAAAACAGCAAAAAAGCGGAAGGCCATCACTCACCCGTGGCAAAGACACAAGAGAAACGTTGTAATTTTAATGTAGGTACTAACTTTGTTACTTGGCATTTTCTTTCAAACTTTCCATTTCAAAGATTCTTGTGAAATGCTGCAGGCTATGAAGTATTTTTTTAAACCAGAGAGCAAAAATTTAAGGGACTTATATCATAGGAAGGAAACGATTGTAGATTGCATGACAGAGTGGTTGGTAACATGAACTGATCCATCGTTTCGACCATAAAAAGGGTTCATGGACATAAGTATCACAAAAATAGATAGATTGACAATAACACCTTTAAC
>JAQFZZ010001813.1:0-10080 GCA_034696405.1 Isotoma caerulea | reverse complement strand
TTAGAACTTGAACCTTTCTATAAGCCTTTGTAAGACAAAATTCAAACTCAAACTATATAGTTTAACTAGGCTTCATTATTTACTTCAATCTTCATTAACTTTGACAGAAAAGTCTTTACTTCCGTTTGCGGGTAACATTTATGGAATAAAACTTTTTTATTAGATTCAGAATAAAAGCTGTAAGTAGGTTCTATATAAGTATTAAATTATGCCCAGTACGCCATATCACATCAATAATATCTGCAATTATGAGCCAAACTCAACCTTGAAAAAAATCGTTAAATTCTCTTCCAAGGATTTTATAAAAATGTAATAAAAGACACGAGCGTATCTTTAGGTATACAATTTACTACAAGAAAAAAATATCTTCAAAGTGTCCAAAATAGAGTAACTTCAATCAGATTCGTATCGGGTTACTATCTTGAAGAAAGTCCAAAAACAAAAGATAGATATCTGGCAAGATGATAGAATTACCAAAGCAAAATCCTTTTTAGAATTGTACAAGACTTGTGTGTGTGTGTCTTCCTCTACACTCTTTTTTACTTGTACAACCCGACCCACTAAAAACAAAAGAAAAAGGAACCCTATCCCTTTGCACACATGCAATCAATGACAAAATAGGATTATAGAGATTGCATTAAAGAAACCGAGAGTTTTTTCTGACTATTTTTCTTTCACATTCACTATCACCACACCACTATCCCTAATAGTTCTTCGCATCGTACTTTCTACTTTCAGTGTAATAGTAATTCAAAGTAGTGGTTGTAATACCAAACGATTGTCAGGACAAAAGGCGTTAGGGTGATATAGTGCGAAATCCCTGAGAAAGAAAACTTACTGGTGTGGTGACTCGGAGGAAAGTATCTGTTTGAAGGGAGAAGAGAAAGTACGAAAAAGTGATCCATTTTCCCCCAATCTGTACTTTTAAGTAAATAAAACGGAAGCAACTTTTGTCTCTTACCGTGGCTATAACAGCAGCCCACGCTTTCTTTTATCACAAACCTTCAATGTTCCACGTACATTTTACTCGATAAAATGAATTTATGCAGCTTCTTTCTTGGCGTTAGTCGATATCGACTGTTTGAAACTTTAAATTTAGACACAAGGCATGTGAAGTCCCAAAGGGTTTGTCTTCTGCGACTCAAATTATCATTCTCGCACCAGCCAGCAGTAATGTGAATGTCAATTTGACTCAGTTCTTTCTTTTATCAAGGACACAAATTCTATGAGAATTCTATAATAGATTCCATGAGAAAAGGATTTTGTTCTAAATTGATGTTTCACTATATAGGTTTTAAGTATTCCTTTAATTTTTAATGAAATAAATTATTCAATTTTAAAATGTATCATCTGCAAAAATTGATACTGATACTGATACAGAAAGATGATTATTTGATTACAATTTCCTCACTTCCACATGAACCAGCAGCAGCTGGAGTAACCTAAACGGCATCATTAATACGTTCAAACATGACATTCTTTTGATGTTTGTGTCACATTCAGAATAAAATGGAACTAAAGATAAAAGCAAAAGCCTCAGAAGATCGGTTATGGTATTATTATAGTCTTACTGAATTGGATCATCATGGATGTTACTTTCTTGTTTTGTATCAAAGAGAAAAACACAGACGTAACCACGTTCCATGGCCAGAGCTTGCACATTTATTCAATCGTATTGCCCAACATAGGGTCGTAGCGTAATAAAAGGATCGTACTTGCAACACCAAACCACCACCACCGACCATAGACAATTTCATCCATGGTTGGAGTCAATGAAATCTGTTTTTGTGACCACTCTTCTATGAACTATTTTATATCAAGGGAGTAGTACAAACAACCGTGAAATTCTAAATCCAGTAAAACCAAAGTTAAAAGAGAAAGTTGGAGACTGGAGACAAACGGAGTTTATATCTTTGTTGCTGAGTGGGAACCATGAAGAAATCACTTCTATATGAGATGAGGATTAGTAAAAATGGCACAGTGCAATAATGCAATATAGCATCACGAGAAACAAACAAAAGTACAATACGTGAAGATTTACTCAGGATGTAATAATATGACAGAAAATACATACAATACGCAATATTATTATGTATTATTTTATAAAAAGAAAATTCTTGGCAACAATTTCTTTCACAAGAGTTTATTTCTCTGTCCGGAAATGTAATCTTCAAATGCAGCAGGCAACTACACAAACTACTGATGTATGTATTGCCTACTGTCTACACTGTTTTTGGTTTGGTTTCGAGTGGATGGATAGAAATGGAAAAACACGTTCAAAAAATATTCTAAAGTAGAATAGACATAGTTGAGCAATCCATTCTTGCATTGCATTACTTGGTTTGCATTAGACTTATAAGTTGATTCTACGCCAACTTTTATTCGTTGAGAAAACTCTTTTCTCTTAACAGTTTTCGGTGAATTTGGTAGAATTAAATGAAGAAACCGAACAAAAACAATTTCGTGTCGTGGGTTGAGTTGGAAATGTAATCCTAAGAAGTACATAATAATCTTGTGGAATTTGAAATTGAAAAAGTACGAAATAAAGCAGATACAGTCTGAGATGAGATAAGTAAAATTAGGCAGTCGGCTGGCTGCTTCACTGCCATTTTTGTGGTTAGATTTGGTCTCTGAACTGATCGTCTGAATAAAACAGTTATAGTAGTATTTAGTATTATTGCATAGTGAGTTTTTTAATCATTAAATTTTCTTGATGTTGTATTGTATAACTTGTAACAATACTACTGTGCATTACGGTAGCGATGACTGACGCTTGTGTGCTCAGTTGTAAAAAAATTCCCTTACAACTGCATAATAGGATTGGGTGACTCTCCTGACTTAAAAGTAGACAAAGGCGAATCAGAAAAGTGTAGGTTTACCGAAATTAGTTTGATAGGGATCTGAACATTATTAAAAGAAGCTTCCTGACTTAGCCCCAGTGGTTTGGTTCAAAGCCTAGATAGACGAAGCTTAACATAAATACATCCGACGAGACCACAGGTCACAATTTCACAATACCACCAGACAGTGGAGTCAAACGAAATGGAGTCCGGTAGCTTGAAAGCAGCAGGAGTTGAATGAATAGAATAAATAATGACTGCTGTGTCATTCCATTTCTTAAAAATTTTGTACAGAATTTTTTAACTATTTCCTATATACAGATAAAAGTCAAAGCTATGCAAAGCTATGGTTAATTTTATACGATAATGATACCAGTGGGACTTAGGGTTGGCCTCTGGGTGCCTTTTCACAATGGGTCAGGTGCCTTCGCGCGTGGTGGTCATCTCATGTCATTTATAATGATACTCTTTAAACTCATGTTGAGATTCATATCTCTTAGAAGACTGTCTGCATCGGTGTCTTTGAATTATGTTCAAGGCAGCTCTCTATCCTTTTCATCTAAAAGAATGATAGTTGATAGTCCTTCAACAAACTCTTCCAAATCTAAAATCCAACTCTGGGTCTTGTATCCAGTATCATCTTATTCCAACCCATCCACTCGTAAAATCTTAAACCACGAAAACCCATCCAACCCACGCGAGCAGTACCACTTAAAGTACAAACAACTCTTTAAGCAAAACGAAATCTTCTTCTAGAATAACACAATTTCTTATCATCTCGAAACAAAAGTTTACTTCGAGAATTTGTTCCTTGAGGCTACTGTTTATTTTAACGAACCCGGCCACTCATCCTAGCCAAAACCTACACAGAGTCACTGCCACTGCCTTTCTTCATTCTTTGCAGAGAGAGGAGGAAAATGAAAAGGAAGCAGCTAAATTCTACTCCTTAGGAATTTCATTTCCAACTTTCTCTCGAATTCGTTAAATATCCTGTAAGGAATGTGAGGTAGACAGCAGTCAGTATTATTTTATATAATATAGGAGTTGTTGAAACATGGAACAAGCGGGTCCCGAACGAAGTTCACCGTCGTCTTTGCCCCATACATTTTCATCCAGAATTATACTCTTGAATTGGAGACTTTGTTCTTGTTCTTTTTCCACGGATCTTGAGGTTTCCTTTCTCCTGACAAAAGGAAATAGCATAATAATATATATTTATACATCGGATAGAAAATACACCACCGCTACTAACAAACTTTCACTGCTGGTCTGGTCTGGTCGGATGCAATTTGCCTTTACCTACTTCTTCTGTATGCATTTATTCCTACTTAGAAAGTAACCTATGCGATAGCCTTTGGTTTCCCTAAGTCATTTCTCTTTCCGACAATTGCATTTCCATATGGATTTTCACGTAGCAAGACAAGGGGGCTTTCTTCTGGGACAAATTTACAGCTTATTTGTTACTGTCACCCACAAGAACTTTCCCTCATGAATTGGGAAAGCCTTTCACTCACAATGTTCCACGTCTACTCCGCTTGATACAGCGTATGTAGGTAAAGATAGAATTCTACAGAGACAAACGGACGTGGGCACAGGACAAATTTTATCCTGTCTACTTTTATTTATGACAGTAAAGAAAGGGGGAATTTATAACTACCAAGGTACAATGTAATGGTATTAAGAAAGTAATCGGTTACTGTAATAAGCGCATTTCCAATTCACATTTTTCAAACGTTCTTAATCTAAATAATGTGAAATTAAGTTTAAGAGGTTCTTTCCGAGAAAGCTTAACACTTTGGCATTATTACACTTCTCAAATTATCATTATGTATATTATACCTTTCTATATAAAGTAGTAAAAGTAATGGTAAGCCTATAATTAATTAAACTAAACTCATTATCTTTATTTACTAATTCTGTGCAAATATTGAGGATAAGATTACCTTAGAGCAGGTTGGATTGGATGCACCCAGTGGAAAGTGGAAGGTAATGATATTTGCATTGCGTAGGCGTCGTGCAGCAAAGTACCTAATGTATGTAGTGTAGTGACGCCTTATAAATACGTGCCTACTTTCCATTAAGTCTCAGTGTCACAAACAAATCCCTATTTTTTAGCACAATGCATTTTCGTTAAAAGCAATACCCATGCAATATATTAACGCTGGACAAAGTGTCTAGTGTCTACTAAAGTAAGTTTAGTTGTTAATTATGTATAGATTTTGTCATGTGTCCATAGACAATGGACTGGTGAATGAACATTTCTAAATTAATGGGTAAAATGCCCAGTATCCAGTCTAGTAGATAAATTACAAAGCACTGGGATTTGAATGAGGAATGAATTCGATTTGTTTATCAAGAATGACAGACGCTCCAATCTCGTTTTTTGAAACAACACTTTACTTTTACCCAATGATTCACCTAACCTAATTATACTTAGGTATTGATTAGGGATTAAGTCCACTCTTCATCTCCAATCACTCCAATGCTGAAAGTAGTCCTTGCATAATATGCCAACTTTTGTTTATCAAAAAAGTTTTTGTAAAAAGTTTCATCATACCAGATAAGACAATACATTGTGTACAATAGTCTGTAAATACAGGTTTTGGGATCGAGTGAGTGAAAATGCACTTTTGATATCACAATTTCAGCAAGTTAGAATAAAAACAAATAATTTTGTTGCAATTTCCTCTCTAATGCAAATTTGATGCTCATTGGAAGTGAAATGGACTGACTGTTCTGTTTTTCAAACAAGCAACTAGGCCAACTTATCTTTTGTATACTCTCTCTCTCTACTCTACATATACGTACAAGAGTGCTTTCACTTTTCCCAAGTGTTTGTTTTATTTTTTTATATTACCTAACTTTATACTTTCTTCCTTTTCTGTAGTGTAGTGTAGTTGGTCTTCGGTTTAACTTTAAGAAAGAGTTGGGTTGAGCCGTGCTTTCTTGACGTGATCCGTCTGTCTGTATTTTGTAAGTGAAACTATGGGTAGTATAAATATTAGGTGGTTACTATCTTTAGCTATATGTACTGTGTAAGATGTTACTTCCATCCATCCATGATTTATTCAGCACCTTCCATTTAAAGAGATCTTAGTCGAAGGTAAAACGAGCTTGAAACCCAGTATTCCCTCAAGTGTATCTCTCACTCTAGTGACTACTGGCAACTTACGTAGATCTTTTTGGCTCAAAAAAGTAATCTTCTTCCCATTTCCTTCCTCTTGTTCTTCTCTCCTCTTTTCTATTTCTCTTTCTCTTACCTCACCAGATGCTTTCCTTTTACGCCTTTCATACTTACTCGTAAATAAATACATTACAACGAACAAAACTTTATAGAAAAAGATGCAATAATATTATCAAACAATCTATCTTTTCTTCTTACCTATGATGCAACCATTCTGAGGAAATGATGTTATGTTATATATTATATGTATAAACATCAGGATATTCAACATTTGTAAACCTTTTTTTCAATCTGCCTAAATACCTTATAGTTAAAGATAAGTATAAGCTCAAAAACGATATTTTTACTAACGGAAAGTAAATCCTTACCTTAAAGGAAATATTAGAGAGAGAAATCTTTTATAAATTATCTCGGTTAGGACTGGCTGAAGGCTTTACTACTTTCCTACATTTTCATCATTTTGGACTTATAGATCGAACGAGTTACCAACATTCAACATTAAAGCCTTCTAAATGTTACACTTTAGATGGATGGTAGACCATATATTGATGTAAGCAGGGCTATAAGCAGTAGTAGCTGTAAGTTATAAGGCTTTGGAGGTATTACTTTCAATCAAGAAAGTATAAAAAAGAAACACCATCATGTTATGTCAGCTCTTTCACACATCTAGCCTTGGTGAAGTTTGTACATATCTCGTTTCTTAAAGATGCCGTCTTTTTTTTCTTGAATCTTTCTAATGAATTGAAACGAGTTGCACATAAAACTTACCTTAAGCTTGTGGGTTGAACAAAGATAAAGCTTACTTTGGAATTGCACTTGCTGGGGTTGTAACAAAATTGAAAAAGCTCAACTAAAAGGGACTATCTAGGTACTGCAGTAGTAATCTTATGTTAAGCTATAAGAACTCTTATATAGAAGAAACAAGGAAAAATGCCTTTTTCGGATCTAGATCTGGATCTGCCAGAACGTTTGATTTACAGCTCACTGGTGGGTTGTTATTCTATTTTATATAGAGAAAGAATAGCACATGATATCATGTAGTCAAAGAGGGTTTTATTTTCTTGCATTATATTGATTTCTACAATTCTTGTACACATCATCATAGAAGTTAGCAGTTTATCTGATTTATGAACAAGATGCTCACACGGACAGACACCCATTTGGGACAATGAGTGGGCAATAAATAGGGTAAACAGTAGCTACTTTGGCTTGTAGATGTTTAATGAAAACAATGATTTGCTGCATTGCTGGAATTCTTGTTCGATTTTTCTATTAAGCGAAACATGAAGGAACAATTACTTTTTTCAAAAATAAAAAAAACACACACAATGGATTTCTAGTACAAGTCAAGGAGTGGCTTGGCTTTGGCATTATACATTTAGAGAATAGAATAGTAGTGAAACGACTCCCAGAGTTAAACAAGAAAGCAGTTAAGCAACTAATTCATGATGATGAGCTGAGCGTGTGTGTGTCTTTTTAAAATAATACAATACATTTACGGAGGCAGTTAGACACTTTAAACAATTACCAAACGAAATAAACCATGTAGGTAGCCACTGAACATAATTGAATGTATGATTGCAAGGGCAAAGGTGGGCTTGTTAATGTTTGGCTGGGCTGTTGGTTTGTCTTTTTTTCTATTATACGATGATGGCAATAATCAACAAATGCTTATTTCGGTAGTTTAAAATGCTTAAAATGTTTAAATCCTCACAACCTCTTGAGTCTTGACATGATGGGATTTTTTTGTAATAAAAAAATAATTGGAGTTTTAATTTATGGAATATTTGTTCTCTTATCTTAAATATTTTTATTTACTTAAGTTAGGGGGTCCTCCATGTAACTAATACCTTAACTTGAATATAATTCGAAGTAAGTTTCAATGAACATTAATCATCAAAGGGTGGAATGAATGGAGTCAGACCAATTAGTAAAATATGCGGTAGGATTGCTTACTTTTAATGTAAGGTATAAAAGCCGTAAAGTAAATTATTAAACGAGCCGTCGTTACACTTGCTACTGGGTGGGTTTTTTACAGTTTCAGGTCATCACAGTAGGAGATTTAGTTTAATGAGAATGAATGAAACAAGCATCTTCAGTACCGGCAGGCAGGTAATAATAACTGTACAAGGAAGGTCTACTAATCTTGACCAACTTTTTTTATGGCATCAACAATAAATCGTACCCTTTGAAATCGGCTCAGATGAAAAGATGGTATTATAACGGAATCAATGATTAATCAAACATTTAGTATGAAAAAGAACAAATAAAAATTCTACTGTGTCGTTAAATGTCTTTTAGGTAACTGAAGATAAGGAATTATATTTTTGGTCATAGTAAGTTAATCATTTACAGTCTTTTTGTCTAATCTAACTTGCATTGACTCAGCTCCAAAAAATAAATCTTTTATCTTTTGGGAAATAAAATATCTAAGATGGCAATACTCGAGAAGTACTTTTTAGCTTCCATTTTTGATATAAATATTTTATAAGTTTTGTTATGGAATATTTTTCCTTCTGTTTTGGACTCACAAAGGAAACTCCGCAGTCTGATCGTACCCAAAGACAACTGATACATTTTAATTTTTAATATTGTCTAGTTGTCTCTTGTCTCGGCTTTTAGCTTTCGTCCTTCATCGTTAGATGGAAAATTTATTATTTATAATGAAAAGAACCTTCCACTATTAGACAGTATTTTGATATTTAGTTTTAAATATTTAACGCTTTTTTCTGTTTTGGTTAGCTTGTTCTTATCAAAAGGCATTTTAAATTACTTTCTTTTTACTGTGTAGTGAGTGAATAAGCTAATTTAACACACAAATGGAATACTTTCAATGCTTTACACAGCCATTTGTACTTTGTACACGGAAGCTAAAAGTAAATTGAACAAGTGCAACAAGCACTTCATTGACATTATCTAAATTTGGGCTAATCAAGTTTATTCTTCTTATGCCTCTTAATCTACTAATATATTATGTACATTTCTCGAGATAGAAGAACCTCTTAACTTATAACCTCTTATACTTCAGCTTAAAATGATTAAAACGTGCAAAGGCCTAACATTTTCCCCTTTTAACCTTAATTTCCTCTGAGTTGAGCTAAAGTTGAGACTTTGCACCACTTAACTTCATCGGATGACTGCGTTACCTTCTTGTGCTTGTGCAAAAGTACTTCCACCTAGTATAGTTACCCAAGTCACTAAGAAGTAGAATCAACCTAGAACTAAAAGTGTTGTTAAAGTGTGTAAAGTATATTTGAGAGATTTCATGTCTTTTTACTCTGGAATTATAAAAGGAAGGATTGAGGAAGGGATACTGGAAGGATGGAAGTCATTCAAGAATGATTAATCTTGAAGAAAAGGGAAAAGTCAGATTCTCTCTCATTCCTTTTTCCGATCTAACAACACATTCCTTCCCACCACTTCCCACTATCTATTATTCTTATAATATAGGAACTTGGTCTAATATGATGATGATGATGATGATAAGTACCTCGTTTTATATCTACTATAATAATACTCCCTAAAAACGAAGCCTTAAAGATTATTTATACTCACGAAGCGAAGTATTGTGAAGGATAGAATATTGTAGAAATATTATAAGAAAAAGTTAAGAGTTGACTTGATGAATAAAGACGAGGACGAAGGGGGACAAAAGAAGAGAAAATAATATTATTATGAGAAGAGACAGCCAATAATAATATAATATTTTATTCCCTTGAGAGGGACTCGTCTCAAGGCGCACAGTATGCGAGACTCTCGAACCAAACTCATAATAGATGCTTCGGTCTTCTTGGACTGAAGATCATAATCATAATTATTCTGCTGGATAATAAATGTCCTTCGTTTGCAAAATGACTTTTTTCATTCATCTTTGACAGTAATTTCATTTTCCAATAATTGCGTTCTTTTATTCCATCAAGAACCATATTATTATAGTATTTAGTTGAAGTTTTGACTCATTCCAATTTCCAATGTTTATTTGTGAATTATGAACGACGCAAAACGTAGCTTGAAGGATAGATGTCCATATACTCCCTTGAGAACTTACCTATACTC
>JAQFZZ010001812.1:0-10082 GCA_034696405.1 Isotoma caerulea | reverse complement strand
TCCCTTTGTAATCATTTCAGATTGAATGAGACTGTCAATACTTTCTTGAATAGCTGGATCCAACTGCCCTGAACAAACGGAAATTGTCCATACCAGAAGGGAAAAAGTTGGAAACCAAAATGTCCCTTTCATTTTCAATTTTAAAATTTTAAATAGATAATTCATATTTTCCTTTTAACCCGTTGGTTTTAAACTAGGTTCCAGCACAAAATATGTGTCAATCCTCAAATACACTTTCGATTGGAGACTTGTCGCTGCAAATGTTTATTTCAAGTGTTGCAAATGATTGATTGCATTATAAATATACAAAAATAAAATTCTTATCATTATTGAAGCACGTTATCAATTAGGTTAGGTAATAAATACACAATGTATCAAATAAGAATATACACATATTATAGCATGCAAATCATGAGCAGTGATTACAAATTGATTTTTATTTTATTTACAGCTTTCGTTCCTCATTCTAAATATAAAAATTCGATGCACAAACTAATAAACGATTTTTTATTGTGATTTAAATTTTTCATAAAACTACTAATTAATGACTTGATGTAAACCAGATTTAAAAACTTGAATAGTTTATTGATACTCGTATAATGCTTTCATCACGCTGAGGATAGTATGAAAACAATTTATTGATACAAAATTATTCATCATCTTTCTGAATCTTTCGTTTCTAAATAAATTCTCTTTTATATAAACAATTCAAAGAAAGTTTTTTACAACTATTACAATTTGGTCAATTCTGAAAATCTGAAAGACAATTCTGATTGTAAGATATTTATTCAGCCAATGGCTTTGATGATTATATCCCGGACAATCGAAGAGTAGAGCAAAGTTTACAAGCAACTGGTTACGCTTGGTTTGACATTTTACCCTAGTTAATGCTTAATTATGACGTGTTCCGAACACCTGCATGTGTGGACAAGATCAGTAGATATAATGTAACCTAAATAGCATCATTATTAAGTATCTCCAGATACTTTATGTGAACGATCATGGTGTCTGTCCGTTACTCTATCTGTTAAGCCGATAACTTCCGAACGGTTTCACATATCGACTTCATTACACAAATCTAGACTTGGTGAGGACATATTCGATTTTAACCAAGGAATGAAATTCACTACGATTGATAAAGACAACGATCGTCTTAAATATGGCAACTGCGCAGAAACGTTCAAACGAGAATGGTGGCACAATACATGCACTTACGTTATTTGTTTACTCATAATTAATATTTTATTTTTCTATATCTAAACTCAAACAAAAATGTGAGCATTCGTTTCATGCGAATTTAAACGGAGAATATGCAGGGTTTCGGATGTGATAATCACAGTGGGATAAATGGGTGGGATAAACTGGTTTTAACCGGTTTAAACCACTTGAGTGAAACTATGATGAACTGTGATAATTGGTTTTTTTGTAAGACCACAATATTTATGATTATACAGACGCTATTGTTAATTTAAACTGTAATTCTATGCCTTAAGTATAGCAATTTACACATTTTATTACATTTCAAATAAAACAATTGGTAAATTTATGAAAAAGCAAAATTTTTGAAAATAAGATTTTCATGTTTGCATAAAATATAATTCTCTCCAATTGTTTCTCTATATAATGTATCACGATTGTGATTTTGAATAACAATATAATACAAGTAGACTGGATTTTCACAATTTTTCCCATTTATCACAATTTTTCCCACTGTGATGGGAAAAATACCAAAAAAGTGTGAAATACGAAACCCGGAGAATATGCTGAAGACGGATCACAATTAGCCACATTGGTGCTTAGAAGATCCTACCGACTGAAAAATAGGATTTCAGCAAATGTGTGGGAGCTGAGAATAGGCTAATGCATGTATTAAAAAAGGCAGGAGCAGGTAGACAGGTGTACTTGAGATTTACAATGTTAGAATAGATTTACTAGAAGCTCAACAGAACATGAGACAAGTTTCAGGGTTAAGCATCTACTACCATCTGAATGATACTAAACCTAAGGATGGCTTAAAATTAGGAGATGAGATTTGCTATCTGCAGTGAGACAGGAAATCTCTTATCTCTGTTGACCTGTACCTGGAATCTTGAATTCCCAGGTGCAAAGATTAAAGTTTAATGTAAATTTATTCCTCCGTCGATTGAATGCTGAAGGCATCAATCGACCCAACATTCCTTTATGTGCTGATAAGGGGTCATAGGTTACAACACGGAAGGTTAGAAAAGCATTAGGAAGTACAGGAAGTGGCATTTAATGAACTTAATTTTAATGTGTTTCTTAACTAGCACTTTTTGTTTTAAGAGAAAGTAAGTAACATTCGAATAGTCCCCTTTGAAGTGCTCACAACATGCTTCACAATACTGCGGAAAGTAGGGACATAAAAATGTCCAAAGTGGACTCCCAGAGGTCGACATGACAATCGAAATCGTTTGAAATACATTTTCATCTTTTTCAACTCTTTTTCTGTCGGAGGAGTGTCAATAGGTCCCGCTTTCCAAGAGTTCACAGATAGCTTGGACATCCTTCGAAGATGTGCACAATTTATTAAAATTGCAAACCACACCGTATTCATATTCTGAGCCAGGCCAAGGTACAAGAAAATGCCCATTATGCTCAATCGTCTGTAATTTCTCAGAAAGAGAAAGCTACAATAGTGGATCGTTCTTGTGACCAAGATTTGCAACGGCATCAGCACATTTCTGAAGCAATCTTCAAATCGATTGTGAAGTACTTGCAGTGACCGGAAGTTCAAAACTAATCCTTCCACCTCTCGAACTTTGGCTACTGTCCAATATCCCTTTCTTCGTAATCTGTTTTTAGGTATAAAATAAAAAGACGTACATTGACATAATTTAGATAACTTTACAATTTGGACAAATATAAAACCAAAAATTAAAAAAAATAAACTGGTTGAAAGTTTTTTAAATCACACAAAATTCAGAAACCCTCAAGACATTTTTTTAAATTTAACAATTTTTCAATTTAAATTTTTCGAAAACTTAGAGAGTCTACCTGAGTTCTTTACTCAACAAAGGGTAAACGTTCCAACATCCTAAAAGCACAATGATATAAAACAGCGAGACCAAGAATGCAGATCGTGCAGTCCAAACTCCACACACAGCGTGGATAAGAACCAAAGGATATCGAATAGCCCAATGCCATCCACCTGGAATCACCGACGAGATAAAGATCGGTGCATCATAACTGTGGATTATGAACATGGCAAATACCACAGTCATTGCGTTGATACTTGTAAAAGTTACATTTACAATATTCAAAGGTGACTTTGAATTCGCTGTTTGCAAAACACGCTCGCAATCTTCTTTCTCATCTTCATAAGTTTCTTAAAAATTCAAAATAAAATTTTAGTAAAATTAACAATTTTTTTTAATTTTAAAAACTATTTGTAAAGGAAATTAATAAAGTACCCCGAAACCATTGGACATGTTGATTGAACGCATTAACAAGAATATAAATTTTATGTATTTTAAAATACGTAAAAAATATCAATCCCAAAGCCAAAGACCCTGAGAGACCGATGGTAATGCAGAAATTGAAATCATAGAATGAACCCTCATACGGGTATGTCTTTGCCAATACAGCTCGAATAAGTTCGAAACTCTGAATAACACTTCCAGCAAACATCAAACAATACCATTTCTGGTATTGTTTTTTAATACGGGACACTTGGAGTTTTCCACCTTTAATTACGTAAGGTAATGCTCCAAGTTTAGCTGCAGATTCGACAATTGTCACAAATACTTCTTGTTGAAACATTTCAAGGCATTGTAGATTTTAAAATTTTACTTCAGATAAAAATAGATTCAAACGACATCCGGCAGTTGATACAGTTGACAATCAACAATGTAGTGAGTTAAATTTAAATGGCTTTTGATCGAAAATTTCCGCAGTTAAAATTTTTAATCTAAAATTAGACTCTAATATTAAAAAGTAATTAAGGTCAGTAAGACAAATAAATAACCGTGACCGGATTTTTTTAGCTACTAAAAATTTAATAATTAAACTGACAATGTCATTTGGTTACAGCATAAAACAGTTTGTTTCCTTCTTACTTCTAATTCTAAATTTCTTCTGCTTCGTGGCATAATTTCATACCAAAGTCGATGTAAATTCATCAATTGTTAATTTCAAATTAAGTCTGGGCTGAGGGCTGATTTCTTTTCTACTGAACTTTTTTGTCGTAAAATAGGCCATCTAGGCTATTTTATTAAAACAGAGTTCACTTTATATGTGCCTTATATGAGACACTCATTGGCCAATGTCAAGTATAAAACGAAATCAGATGAAAAGTTAAGGTTATGTCTGTTATAACTATTTTCTTTTAAATTTTAAAATGGTCTCTAATAAATGCTTTTAATCGATTTATTTTTACATACTCATTCATGATTAATATATAGGATTCATTTAAGCTCAATTAAGCTGTAATTAATATTCTGTGCAAAAAATTATTTAGAGGTAAGTCTGATTTTAAAGAATGCTTTATTTTAATTTAGAGTCTTTGAATTTTTCTGATTTATAATTTCTTCAAATAAATTAAGTATCACATGGCAATCGATTTGTTAAAAGAATACCCAATTCATTTAAACATTTTCGGGGCCACAAGAATCCGGACTCCAAGGCGTTAGTGGTAAATCACCTAAGACTTGATCCCTCACAAATTCAGTCTCCAAAGTATACTCTCTGTAGATAATACTATTCGTGGAGGCATTGTAAGTAAGTTGTATTTCTGGAGCTTCATCTGTCAATCCTCCAGCATAATAATCTTGAATGTAGACTGAGTCCATGTCAAAGAAAAATTCATTGTTTGAAATCTGTCTTAACCATCCTGTTCCAAATCTTCCAAAATTTAAACGTGGTTGCATTTGTCCCGTACTGTTTAACTCCTCAGTTATGTCGAGTTCACCTGGAATATTATTCAGCTAATTAGATTAAGTGTTTTATTAAATTCATGAATTTCTTTACCAACCTTGTAAGCCACTTCCATAATGTCCAAGAATATCAATAGCTTGATATGTATCCACTGGTTTTTGATAAGAATATTTCGAAAAGCTTCCTCCACTCTTGATAATAGATGAGGGTACAGCAAGAGTCAAACCAAAATCCGGAAGTGGACCGATTACAAACTTATCTTGAGCAAGGGGCTGTTGGCCTTTAATAAAATTACATTAAGTATTTAAGCCTTTCAAATGTACTTTAAAAATGAAGTAGGTAATTTCTTTCAGGGAATAAAGACGTAAATACGTGTTAACACCGTTTTTATACCTTGTAACATTTCTAATATGTTGAAGTGGATCGTGTCATGTCTTACTGGATACTCTACAAATCCATTTGAGTTTGCAGTAGTTAAGATTCCTAAGTTTAAGGCAGGGTATATCGAAAGATGGCTTTGGAATGGAGGCAGATATCCACCGTGACTGATGCATTGATAACCTATAAAAAGTTTTTAATAATTTTTTTTTGTAAATATTCTTTCCAAAATTACAAGTCTAATTTTAATTTTGAAAAGATTTTACCATCGTAACTTCCAACAAAAAGACCTAAGGCTCGTCCAACGTCCATGAATACTTTTTGATCAGGCTGGGTTTTCCATGTAGTTGGGTTGTTTGGGTTGGAGATTCTGTAGAGCCATTGCATCACTTCCTATTTCAAAATCAATAGTTGTAATTTTATTTTTAACTCCGTAACCAAATTCATTTTTAATTTCACTCGAGAATAATTTTCTAAATTACCTCAGGAACGACTTGAACATCTCCTACTTTTCCTTTGTTCAGATGAAACTGTAAATATTTTCCCATGTCATTCGCACTTGTTAAAATCCCACCGGCTGCTATAATTGGCGCAAAGCGTCTGTTCGGATAAAATTTAAAAAAACACTAAATTTCTAGCACCTTCGATGTATGACAGTATGAATTTGTAATTTTACTATTTGATTAAGTTGTTAATACTTGAATAATTCACTGCTGTATCTATTTTGCTGTCCATCCTTCCAATAATAACCAACAGCTCGTTTAGCCATACTGTAGTGATCATCTGATTCCTTTACATAAGTTGACTCCGTCATTCCCAAGTCTGCCAGAAAGTTTTCTAACTGTATAAAGCATATATAATTATAAAATTAGAGTTAGTGTTTAAAATTAAAATTCTTTTTCTGAATTAATAATATTTTCCAAAACAATGGTTTTAATTTTTTTTCAATATTTAGTTCAGAAATGAAATTACCAACTGATTGTATTCCAATCCGGAAATTTCCGCAATGATTTGCCCCACCATGTGAATGTGAATATTGTTGTACAAAAACTGGGTACGGAAAGGATACATCTCTTTGGCATATCTGCTTCGACTGTTAAATATTGAATATTGAAATACAAAAAGTTTTAAAGAATAAAGTTACTCTCAGAGATTATAGTTTTACCACTTTGGTCAGTAACTTTTAATTTGTTAATGATCTGATGATATATTTTGATAGTAATATTCTTACAGGGCATATTCTTTACTATCCTGAACAGAATCATAGGCCAAAGAAAAGTCTTGAGACATTCCTCCAACACGATGGGATAACAAGTCCCTAATATTCGTGTTTTCTGATCGGTATCTAAAATAAAAGTTATAAAATGAGTTTTATACCTCTGTAAATTCCTAACATTATCAATAAAAATGTTTTTATTATACTTTATCTAATAGAATACCTGTCTCCTAGTGTAAAATTATATCCGGGAACTAATTGGCTTATTGGAATATCCAGGACGCTCTGTCCCAGTTCGGGAAATTTATCGGAAAGTACTTTTACTGCAATTGAGGCAGTGAAGCTCTAGTAATTATTCAATAAAATTTATTTAAAAATTAAGACTTATTAAAAAAGATTTATTTCTTTAAAAATTTTTAAATCTCTAATGATTCATTAAATGCCTTTGATATTGAGCCAATAAAAAATAAAGAATCACTATCGGCCTGAACTGAATTTTCAATATCTTGATAACCATATCCCTGAGTGTAGATGATTTCACCATCTTTAACAATGGCAAGACCAAGTCCAGCGACATTTCCCTTTGTAATCATTTCAGATTGAATGAGACTGTCAATACTTTCTTGAATAGCTGGATCCAACTGCCCTGAACAAAGGGAAATTGTCCATACCAGAAGGGAAAAAATTGGAAACCAAAATGTCCCTTTCATTTTCAATTTTAAAATTTCAAATAGATAATTGATATTTTCCTTTTAACCCGTTCGTTTAAAACTAGGTTCCAGCACAAAATATGTTTCAATCCTCAAACACACTTTCGATTGGAGACTTGCAGATGCAAATTTTACTTCAAGTGCTGAAAATGATTGATTACATTGTAAATATACAAAAAATAAAATTCTTCTTATCATTATTGAAGTATCATATCGCAATTAGGTAATGAGAACATAAGAATACAAACGTAAAATCATTCAATGCAAATCATAAGAGTAATTACAAAATGTTTTTATTTTATTTACAGCTTTCGGTTCTTTTTTCTAAATATAAAAAAGTCATTGCACATACAACAGTCAATTTCTTATCCTAATTTACAGTTTTCATAAAACTATTAATTAATGACTTGGACTTCACTTGAATAATTTATTTATACAACATTATGCATCATTGTCTGAACTTGTTTCTTTCTAAATAAATTCTCTTTCATATAACCCATTCAAAGAAATAATTTTTACAGCTATTTCCTATTAGACTATTTCAATTTAGAAAGAAAGTTATGTTTCCCAATATTTTTTCGTTTCCAGGCTGAAACTGATTCCTAAATAAGTAAAAAGTTACTTTTTGACCAACTAAACAAATGCGCATTACTTATACAAGTATTATTAACGTTAATTATCATAGTTCTTTACATTGTGTACAACCAAATTCTGAGGTCTGAAACTGCTTATTTTGATGAGTTTTAAGATAACATGCATATAAAAGAGTCGAATGATAATTGCATGAAACTACTTATCTAAATATGCCATAAGTGATAATTATTTTCTGGAAAACAGGATGAACAGTTTTTATTCAAAACAAACCAAAGTGTTCAGTTACTCGTGTATTAATAATTTCAATCTTATCATCATACATAATATTATTACATATAGTGCATTTAGCAAACTTGCTTCCCCCACCCACGGTCGTGTGCAAAATTTATTTGCAATATTGTTATTTTGTTTTTATTTTCGCAAATGTCAAACTTTTCGTTGAAATCACGGTCTTATCATAATTTTTATATGGAAATCATTAAGCTTCACGATCATGATCAGCCGGAAGAACTGATTTAAAAAGTTTACTAAAATAAAATCAATTACATCTGTCTATATAGTTAATATTAATTGCTTTAAATACCCATGCAAGGTTTAGTAAACAACATTTTCTTGATAAGAAGATTTTCTGCGTAGATCAAATTTCAAAAGAAAAACACTTCACCGAAATCTAAAATTGCCTGGAATAAAATTAGAACATTGCACACGGATGCAGGACGGTATAAATATGGATAACTTAACCGCAATGTCTACAATAATTAATCACACTTCAAAAAGTAAACATGTTTTTACAAATATAGAAGTCAACAGCATAAAATATATTTTAAAAAAGTCTTGCAATTTTAAATATTTCAAAATAAAATATCAAACTTCTAAAGACCAAATTTTTCCAATCAATTTCGATTCCTAAAATCTCAAAATATTTCCAAAGTTCTTATCCAAAATGATTCTGTTTTCACTCCTCTTCTGTGTTCTTCTCCTCCTAATAGTTTTGACAGTCCTGCTAGATCCAAATCGAAAAAGAAAAGCATACTTCGAATCCAAAGGTGTAGCTTACATTGGAGGCAACACAATCCGACAATTAATAGAATTCGGTTTAGGAAGAACAACAAACACTGAATATACACGTAATCTGTATCAACGCATAAAACAAACCAATTCGAAAGTTGCATGGACTCGGTTCTTCGGGCATTGGACGTTGTCAATTATAGATTTAGATATAGTTAAACACATAACTATTAAAGATTTTGATCATTTTGCAAATCGACAGAGTATTACAATGGCTGGAAGGGATCCAACTCTAGGCAAAGTTTTGACTTCTCGTGTCGGTAAGAACGTTATGATATTTATAATCTTAATCTACGTGTTTCAAGCCATAAATTAACAAGCAAATTCAAAAGCCCCATTGACATGATAATTTACACAATACTACTTTGTTGTGAAAATTTTTTGATAAATGTTTGTTTTCAATATTTGGAAAAATAAGTTAACTTTTATTGGAAACTTTTTTTTAAAAATGAATTAGAAAAATCCGTTTATTTTGAAATTTCCACTTTTTGCTGGGAAATTTCAAGTTATTTTGAAATGTCTACTTATTTTGAAGGAATTTTTCATCAATTTACTGGCACGATTAAATCCAAATCCTATTAATCCAAAAATTAATTTGGACGATTAAATGCCCATAAATTCTTTCGTTGAACCTACAAGATAGTAATTATTAGGTAAATCATCATTTAACTAGGACACATACTTTTTAGACTAGCCCTTGCCTTAGTTTCCTACGTATTTCAAAATGTAGATTTTTAAATATTCACATAATATATAAATGTATATATAACTACGAGTTTAAATTAAAATACATAATTAATTTAATCCCCAGGTGAAGAATGGAAAACCCTCCGATCTAAAATGAGTCCAGCATTCACAGGCACCAAACTCAAGCGAATGTTTTCAATCTTCGACTCAAACGCTAAAAAGCTCATCTCCTTCACCCAAGAACAAATGTCCCAATCCCCCTTTCAAGAAGCAGACCTGGCCTTAGGCCATACCAAAATGACCGCAGAAGTAATAGCCTCAACCGTGTGTGGCATCAACACCAAATCCTTTGAAGAGAAAGGACTCTCAATCTTTGAGAAAATGGGCCTAAGCACCCCATTAGAATTCGGACGACTTCAACTTATGAAAATAGCTTTTATGGGATTATTCCCAAACTTGGCGAATCTCCTAGGCTTCTCCATATTTTCCAAAGGGGCTGTTGAATTCTTCACATGGATATTCCAAAGCTCATTAAA
>JAQFZZ010001811.1:0-10083 GCA_034696405.1 Isotoma caerulea | reverse complement strand
TATCCAAGCTATGGTGGTCTCGAGCAAGTGTACCAAGTTTGAAGTCGATATGTGAAATCGTTCGGAAGTTATCGCCAGGACGGACTACCAGACTAACAGACTAACAGACACCATGAGCGTTCACATAAAGTATCTGACGATACTTAATAACTGTATAGACTCTCAACAGTGGTTGATCGTTGCATTTGCAATGCAGATCGGAGGTACGAAACCTAAACGTCCTCGTCCTTTGGAGAATTTCTCTCCTCAGGGCTAATCTTCTATTCGTTACAAGATAAATAAATATAATATTCCATCGAAGTTTATGTATATTTAAAAATCATAATAAATGGTCAGTGCGAGTTTGACTAAAATCATCCGGATTAGCAGATTATAAAGAAAAAGGTTTATAATTCTAGAAATGATAAATAGATATTATATTCTAACCTATTGATACCTATTTGAAGAAAAATATCTTAGGGCGCTGAAAATAGTTAAGTTACCAAAACTTCTACCAACAAAACCCGATGAAAGTGGGTGCCGGGCTGTTCATAGCAAAGGCAATATAGCAGACCTTTTCATAGCCATTAGATCATTGCAGGAATTAAAATAGCGTGCACAATTTAATAGCAAACATTATCATAGTGAAGTTTTTAATAGCTGAATATGTTCATAGCATAGGACACTTGATAGCTATTCATAGCTATCATAGCAAATAAATTGCCTTTTCTTTCAAAAAGGAACGTAAAGCCTTCATGGATAAGCACAGGCTTGCCTTAGTATTAGAACTTGGTATTATTTACTTTATTTTTAAGTCTTACTCTCATACTGTGATGAACTGTTATTTGTTTATCATATAAACCTAATTAGCATTATATTTTCTCACTGGACCTTTTAGTTAAACCCTGCTATCAAGAATATACTCTATGAAACAACCCACTATTAAAAGTTCTTGCTATCAAACAGTACATGCTATGATGTTGACCACTATCAAAAAAATTTAACGAAATGCTATGGAAAAGACGTGCTATAATCGTAATGCTGTGAACAGCCCTAGACTCGATGAAAATAGATTAATTAAGAAATTATTTACATATTATTTTAGAATGAAATAACAGAAAATACATGGAATTCTAAATACGATCCAGCCATTGGCTTCATTTTAAACGCTAGTGGTTATAAGCCCGAAAAATTAATTTGTTCAACTGAAAATGAACAGATTTATTTTGACGTTTACGGTAAGAACCATTCAAACACGAAAAAACAATAATTGACAATATAGTATGAAACATATTTAATTTCAAAACTAGATGGAGAAACAACATTAAACTATGGAGTTTTTCATTTTCAAAAAACCAATATAAATAAAAAATGCTTAGATTCCAACGGGGCGTTGCTCATAACGTGGAAAGGAACTAGGTTTTCTAGAAGATGGATTTCCCTCAAGAAGCACTATGCATATGCTAAAGATGCTGTTGTTAATATACATTTTAAAAACCCATTTTATAAAGCTTCTGATGAACATTATTTTGAAGCAGTAGAATTTTTTGAAAATGAATTTGCTCAAGTCGTATCCATATTTTGTATCAAGCACGACAAAATTTTTCAGTCTAAAGTTAGGGACAAAGGAAAACTGCTTATGAAATGGACCGTATCGCCGGACGATAACGTGTTGACCACACACCCAAACGAACAATTTTCCCATTACATTTCCACTAAAAAAACAGTTCACCTATTGAAGTGGGAAGAATTTCCATACGACGAATACCTTTTTATGCTTTCAGAGGGAGAAAACACGTTTTACTCTAATACAGTCACGCGTTTCACCTGCAAAACAAATCGACAGGTATCGGGTAACCTGACTTTCTGGGTCGAAACCTTAAACGGAGGCTTAACCCAGATAGGAAACGGTAATAGTGTAACGTGTCACTTTTCAAACATGAATGGAATGAATCAAACAAGAATATTATGCAGATGAAAATTTCGAATTTATTCAATATAACCTTATGAATTAATCTAGGCTTACCACCGTCTGCACAAATTAAAATAGAAGACCGATCTCACTTTCTGTTTAAAAGCTGGACTTTACAAATTGAGGTTCAAATTAACGATGTGGCCATTCATTGCAAAATTCCAACAGTTGTGGACAAAGGGATATACCTATCAGGAGAAAGAAGGTTTCAGACAAGAAGTTTGTGGATATATGTCAACTTATTTGAAAAATTATCCCTGATCGTTTTGGAAATTGATTTAAATAAAACTATAAAGTGATACTATAATATTTCAGTTCAAAAGTCTCCAACTTTGAGAAATTTAAAATCGATCTACGATTTTGAAAGTAGCCAAGTCAACAAAAAGATAGTTTGCTTTGCGGAAGCAGATCCATTTCCTATTTATCAATGGACAAGGAATTTAAAAGTCAGTGCTCTGAATTTTGTAAATAATATTTCTGTGTCGTGAATACTTTCCGAATTCAAAACATTGTGTAACGTATCTACAAGTTTTATTATCGCTTTAAACACATTTTTGCTACTGAAAATTTCCAATATATTTTATTGATATAGGAGGTGACCACTTTGTATCCTGATGTAAAAATCAGTACAAATAATAAAGGAGAAAGTATTCTTGTATTTGAGAGGGTTATGCAATCTCACTCCGGGACTTACATATGCACTGCAGCAAATAGAAACGGAAACGCCGCGTTCAATTTCACAGTCAATGTGCATGAGGAAGGACGGGACAGAAAAATTACCATACTCATTTTAAGTATTGTCTTAAATGGAGCAATATTCGTGTGCGCCTTTGGAATTTGCCAATACTATAAAGCGAAGGTAAATGTAAATTATATGCTCAATTTAACTGGCATTAAATTCAGAATCAATCATAAAGTTCAGTTAAGTAAACAATTATTTCCAAAAACTGACTAGAGTCACTGTGCAAAACAAACAATAAATTTTGTCGATTATTATTAGAACTTATTCCGAAGTTTAAACGAGCAAGAAGTAAAAGCATTCTTTGATGGACGATCAGAATTATCGAGGAAAGAGCACGATAAACTCTTACCAAAAAATATTGATTCACTGCCGTACAATAGCCAATTGGAAATCAATAGCAAAGACACATTTATAGGTTAGTTGCTTCACGATTCCTTTTTGTGTATCGGGTAACTTAAACATTTTAGTTAACAAGTGGCCAACATGGTGTTAAAATCGGTTACATTATTAATTCGCCCCTTTGGTTAGTCCTTTCTTTCTATTAGTTATTTGTTTTATGATTGTTGAGTATACTAAGAAACTAGGGCAGTTTTAATGCTGGTTTTTAGTTTCTGTGTGTTTGGGTCATGTTCAGCCTCGTTTCGAGAGTAAGATATTTTCTTTTACTAGATGGACTTCTTGGCTTAGTTAGACAGTCGTTTCGTGTAAATTGAAGCGTACATTTCCCTTATGTCAGTTGCATCGTGAATATTGAAGAAGAATCAACTTCATGAGCTGCTCTCAATTTTTGTATTAAAATTATTCACGTATATTTTTTAATTGTGTTGATTGGTGCGATTTTGAATAATAAATTTGGGGATTTAGTAATTAAAAGCTAAACAGTAGTGCTGTAGATGGTAGAGAGGGAAACTGAAGGGACAGCTGTCCAATGTTTGATTCCTCCTGAAGTCAATATCTTAGTTAATCCTATCGGGTTCGGGTTCGTATCCTGCGGTAAAGTGGTGCTGGCCATATTGGTAACGAATGCAATTAGGTAGAACTCCAATCACCTACGCACGATCACCTTTGGGTTCCTTTTCCACATGAGAACAATCTCAAACCTCACCACAGTTTAAAGGCTGGATACATTCCCTTGTAGTAAACTATTTAGCGTCCAAAAATGGCAATGTTTGAAGAGGCTTGACTTTAAAGTAGACTTTGCATCTTTTTAATAGGTAAAAGTGCCTTCTGTTCGTGCATTATCAATTTACATGAATTTAAAGCTTGTGCAAGGAGAGTAAAAGGCATCATATGCTAGTGTCAGTCCAATCATGGACTGTAATTCATTTAATGCCATTTGAGATTTTGATTATGTCATGCAGACTTTCAAAAATTGTCATTATACAGCCAATTTTTAGGCACGTGAGATATCCTAATATATTATGCTTGTGATTAATTTCTAGAATTTGTGAAATTATTGAATTCGTCCAAATAAACGATCATTTGGATTATATAGCTTTATTAGCACAGTGTTTAATCGGTGCAGCATCGGAAGTCTGATAGTACAATGGATTAACAAATTGCTTGATAGACAATCTTCATCAAAAACATTTTTTATAAATCATAAATTTATGTCAACCAATGGTCATAGCACATCAATAATACTATAATGTATATAATATCATAACATTCAGTAATTACTAACAGTAGATTATCTTCTTTCATTTACTTCTGTACTATGACTCGTATATACCACTAGAAATTTATGACGCTTTATATATGTTTTTTTATCTAGATTACGGTACCATTCTTGGCAGGGGTGAATTCTCATTGGTGTTTAAGGCGTTTATTAAGTCCAGGGAAACGAATGTTGCAGTGAAAGTTGCCCGAGTTGGGGCAGATTTGACTATATTTAAATCACTTTTGTCAGAAGTTAAAATCTTGTCATACATCGGAAGCCATCCAAATATCGTGGGACTTATTGGTGCTTACACAAAGGATATTCAGAACCGTATGAAATTTCAAATTTTATGCTTGAAACATTTCCTAAACCAGTCAGTTTCCCCTATTTGAAATCGAAGTGTTATTAGACAATACACAGGATAGAATGACTAACTTTAGATCAAATGCTTGTAACATTTTTAGAACAATGTCAAATAATACAACAATTCTATTATCCAGTTTTCTAAAAATTATTTGCCTTGGAGTTTGATGTACCTTTTAAATCTATGTATTTCCTTGTTTTGTACCCATAAAAGGTAAAACAACGCTAATGTCAAAAGTTCAATTTACAATTAATTTAATTTTCATTTAATTTACATTTTAATCGGTCTTGCTATTTAAAGCCGTTTTAATATATTACCTCAAAATTCAGGATAATCAAAATAAAACGCTACTGGACCCAATGCCAAGATTTTTAATTCCCTTCATGTCGGAAAACCGTACGACGTAACACTGTCATAAATCGCTCTAATTTCAATTTAAGAGTTTTAGAAAGTTGCTATTTTTTAGGACATTTGTGCATTTATATGGATCTTTGTGAAATGGGGAGTATTGAGAAGTACATACGTGCAAATAAACACAGGTTTTTGAATCTTCTAAACGAGAACGACAAAATCATCGCGTAAGAACATTTAGATCTTGTGCATTTAACTGAATTTTCTGGTGTTTAAAGAGTTTTTCTCATTCTATGATGAAGAACGAATGGGGGAAGAAATCATTTTGATGCCCTGATAAACACGATGGACTTGATACGTTGGGGTACAGACATTGCCACTGGAATGGAACATCTGGCATACAAATTGGTACTCTCAAAAGTGATAAACGTTTCTATTCTCAACAATACTGTATTGATTATCTTGTTTTTGCTTCAAAGATTGTTCACGCAGATTTGGCGGCTAGAAACGTATTACTTACCCACGATAAGACAGCTCGAGTGTACGATTTTGGCTTGAGTAGGAAACTATTCGAAAGCGAATTTTATGTGAAAAAGACCAAAGTAAATAACTGAAAAGAATACCTTGAATAAGAACTTCAGAATAATAAATGACTCAAGTTAGTTTTTTAGTACAAATTAGGGATAGTAACGTAAATCGATCATGTTTGTTAGAGTCCACTGCCATGGCGCTGGATGGCTCCGGAGTCACTAAAAACCTTAACATTTTCTGTCCAATCGGATGTGTGGGCTTACGGAACGACATTATGGGAAATATTTTCCCTGGGCGATGCGCCCTTTCCAAATGAGAAATGGAATAATACTTTCGTTGATAAGTTAACCTCTGGAATCAGAATGGGACAGCCAAAATTCGCCCCCTCTCCTATGTAAGCAATATTTAGAAAATGAAAGAAGTTAAGATTAAAAAGGGATAAGATTTAAGAGTTAAAGGTGTTTTATAAATATTCCAGATATGCAAAAATAATGGAATGTTGGGACGAAAGTCCTGAAAAACGACCTGCGTTTCATGCTTTAAAGTATTTTTTTTCAAACTTTCATGAAGCGATAGTATCACCGGGAGTTTATGCAACAGCAATTGGAGTCCTCGATGAGCAGTGAACGAATTTTAGATGCATATCGATACAAGGTGATATGTATAAGCACACATAATGAATACCAAGTTGTCATTTTTTATGCACTGAATTAATTTTAACAATATACTCAATATTTTTAATTCTTGATATTTAATTTTTCTACTGTCTATTTCCCTGAAGAAGACCAAAGTTTGGTCGAAAGCTTGGACAATAAAATCTTTTCTCAATCTTCCATGAATTCCGTTAATTCTTCTTTTTCTAATCAACCGCATGGATGGAAACCTTTAAAATTTCATAATTTTAACAATATTTTTATTTAAAATTTTTGCTTAATTTCGAACTTAATTGTATAAAATTTGGGCTTTTTATACTTAAAGCTTAAGCAACAATGCCGGCTTTGATTAATTCAAATTGTAGTGTTTTTCAAAAAGGCAAAGAATAAAGTTACGCAGGAAAAAGTTGTCGTGAAAAAAGCAGTTCCTCCCATACTAGTGATCTTATTGTTAGTGACAGTGCACTAATTTTCAATTAGTGAACTAACAACTTAAACAGAAGCTGGCAAGCTACATCGCGTCCATAAGTCAATCCATAAGCAACAAAAATGCCTATGATATTTATGCCTATGACCAATAAGCCCCGACATATATTCCTAAAATTTTATACTGGAACTAAATGTTGAAAGATGTTAAACCTTGAGTTAAACTTCTTACAGAATACTTAAACTATTTAATGAAAGGAAGCTGTGCTTAGGCTTTTTGAATATTTGACGTTATTTAAATAACTTGATCAAAGTCCAACAGAAAAAGCTGTTCTTTTTTATTTTCAACTTAGATTAAATTAATTAATTAAAATATACTACAAAAACGTTATCTTGATTTTTAACAATCTCAAATAAATTATTCAAGTAAAAAAAATATGCAAAAAACTAAATTTTTGTTTATAAAGTTCATTCCGAATTTAAAGTTAGAAATCGTTTAGAATAGGTTTACAGGGTTTATATACTGGAAATTGTGCCACATGTTCTCATTCTTAATTAAAATTGAAGCATACACCATGTCGTCTTTCAAACTACCAACTCTTTACTTTAAAAGCTAACTGAATTTTAATGTTTTTATGAATAATTTTAATTTACATTTTATGGCATAATTGTTGGGACATATTCGTCGATAGTTTCTCCGGTATCCCGAGTTTCTCCAGTATCCCGAAGAAATGGTACGCGAAAAACTGGTATGGCGAAAGAATGGTCTAGGAAAAAATGGTACTGCAAATAAATGGTATCACGAGTATAATATACAAAAAACGTCGTTATAGTGTTAATGTGTAAATGTCTAATGTCAGGCAGGTATTATATGTTAAATTTTAATAATAATATATCGTTTAAACGAGTACACATTGTAACGTGTATTATGGTATGGTAATAGCTAACAAATATGTAGAAATAACGATAACCATCATTATTTTCACAATCCAAATTGACTTCCATAGAATAACTTGACCACTAATTACAACTAGCACTACTAGTTTTAGCCTAAACATCAGAAAATCTAATCTTGATTGCTTGTCCTAGTTCAAAAGCTTTTGGAGAAATTAACATAATAACGAATGGATGTAAGAAGTTCCGTCTGTCCCGTCCCGTGCAACAAATGACCACAATATAATGTCACATAGGGTTTAAATCTTTTCTGTACGAAACCGTTTTTAAGTGCTAGAGCCAAGTACCCAGCACTTTAAGCGGATGCACAAGTGTTTAACAGATGCCAGTGTCTAATTCTTTATTTAAGTGTAAGAGTCGGGAACCGGACGAGATGTGGACAACAGAAATATGGACAGACTATATATGGACAGCCAAAATATGGACAGCCAAAATATGGACAGTTAAATTCCATGGACAGGTCAATATATGGACAGTATAAATATTGGGCTCATTCAAAACAAATTGCTTAGCGGAAGATTGTAAGCTTGTCATTTCCATTTCCATTTCAAGCTTGTCATTTCCATTTCACGCAAGCCCTACATCGGCATTTCACTCCACGTATGGAAATTGAATACGACAGCAACAGTCAATTTGAGATGCTTATAAGGCAACTGAAAGGTTTAGCTTTCGTCCATCCCTCAGATGTTCCTGCGAAGAGTCTAGTACTGAACACTTTAAAAGGGTACATACTATGCAATGCTTCATGTTTTCGAGCATATAGAAATATAGTCTACACTAAGGTTATATCAATGTATGCCCTAGCGATAAATGATCTTACCTGACTTGATGCCCTATATGCCCAAATAAATGCCCTGGGCTTTTATTTGAACATTTTTACATTATAAACCCTTTTTGGGGCAAAATTGTATTTATTAGGGAACAAAAAAGCTTAAATTAAGTAAAAGATATTACTAACACATTGCAAGTAAAGGAATGTATATTGGAAATAAAAAAATAAGGTTTAATAAATTGACTGTGTAATTTCTTCATAAGTCGTTGAATTCTACGACAATTTTGAGCAAGATTTCGCATTTTATCTAGTGTGTAATAAATCCCTAAAAATGCCCAACTTATTTAATGCCCGGCAAATAGGGCAAAGAAGGCATGCCATAAATGCCCAAAATGTCTAGTGCATAGGCACATGCATACGTTTAGTCTAAACTACTCATTAATAATTTATAATAACGTTTTAGATGTTAGTTGAAACCGATTAAAATCATAACTGCAATTATTCGTTTTACTAACTTATGAGTCATGAAAATGGAAATAAGACTAGGGGACGCGACGCAAACCATAATCATACAGCCGATCAAAAGTATGATTTGTGAAAAATGAAGTACAAAGCTTTATCTTCTATTATCTATTGATAGAATAATTTTTTGTATATATTTTCGTAATACAATGTATTCGTAGTACCACTTATTCGTAGTACCGTATTTTCGTAGTACCATTTTGTCCTAGACTATTCTTTCGCCATGCCATTTTTTCGGTACAATTTGTTCGCTACCATTTCTTCGTGGATTTAGTTTTTCCCTAATCTACTTATCTGACATGCATTGATTGAAATAAAGTCCACTTTTGCAATAAAAGATATCACCTATTCAGTTGTCACACTTTTTCTGATTTTTTACAACAAGTTTATTTAGTGCGGAAGCGAAGCGAAAGCACTTTATGTGAACGTTCGAGCCGTCCGTCCGTCTGTCTGGCGCACTGTAGCTCAGGAACGGGTTGACCTTTTGATATGTGGGTTTTTGCGTTGGACTCGTTAGATTAATTTGATCTTTGGTATTGAAAATTAACGCGCTGCGACAAAGCGCACTGGTCGCGCTTATCAGCGCTCTAAAGCCCAGAGTACATGAAAATCATGTAATATATGATTTCATATCTAAGAAACGTCAAAAACTCAACTAAAACAACCGTTTTTGTCCTACGAGGTCCGGGAGGTCACAAAATGAGGTCAAAGGTTAAAAAAGGTCAAATTTCAAATTTTATATATTTCGATAGATCTTGACGAGTGGAAAAAGATGAGATGCGACACTTATAGTGTAGGATGACCTGTAAGGTCATAAAATGAGGTCAAAGGTCAAATTTCAATTTTTATATATTTGGATAGGTTTTGAAGAGTATGTCATGCTTTGACATGCATAACAGACGACAGACAGATATCACACACAAACACACACTGTGTCATTGAGATTTATAATTCTCAAATTGAGCTCATGCTTCCGCATTTTCTTATATCTGTTTACCAAGAGTTTATTCCTTTTTTGAAAGTTTTTAAATCTCCAATGTTTAAAATATTATATTGTTTAGAAACATTTAAATCAAATACAATTGAAACGTGCAGCTTTCGCTACTTGGTTACACCCGTACTTGATATGGTTTATTTGAAGTGTTATTATTTACATT
>JAQFZZ010001810.1:0-10084 GCA_034696405.1 Isotoma caerulea | reverse complement strand
TAGGTTATGAATGAAGTTATATAGGTAAAAATCACACATACAGGTATGCAGTTAGTTGTCTTTAAAATGTAATAATAATTAAATAATTCATTTTATCATTTTTATCAATGTTGATACGATTGAGGTTGTGTGATCGTTTTACACGAATGTATACAGCCTTTATGCTTCAAGTCGTCAAATTAAAACGGATATCTATTTTTATTCAGGCGAAATATTTTAAAAGGGTGTAAATAAACTTTCAGGATAAGTTTCAGGATAGCACAAAGAGGATTAAAGGGTTTGTATTATTAAACATGAATATACATCGACAGCCAAAGAAGCACCGACCGAGCATCCCACTTCAAATATAACAAACCTAGGCTAGGCAGTTAAGAAACGCAAGCGTTAAGCCATTGTACGCAGTATCCAGCTCTTATCAATGTTTATCGTTTATGAATTGTATCTTGCAATATGCATTACAAATATATCGTAAAGAGATTTAGATATTATATCGTATGGATTTTTTTACAATCTAGTATTTTCTACAAAGACAGTTTACATGATCATATTAGCATATTATTTTCAAACTGCTGGAGCGTTTGCGGACGATGATGGTTGCTGATAAACTTGAGATGGTGGTCCAAACTGCTGCGGTGCAGGACCCCTAAATCAATTCAAAGTATTTTTTATGGATAACGTACACACTACATCATATACCTTAAGTAACTTCAAATTTAAATGATGAGCTTTAATACCCTTGAGGCATAGACATATGAGGTGGTGCCATTGACATTGGTGGCATTGATTGACTCATAGGATTTTGAGGCCCTGACGGCTGGTTTGGATTCATGTTCATAGGTTGTCCGTGAGGCATCATCATTGGTTGACTGTAAGGGATTTGACCTTGAGGGCCTATATTTTGCACATTCATATTCATTTGATGAGGTGGCAATCCGGTCCCTTGAAGAGGTTGCTGATTAGAAATAGCCTGATGTTGAGACTGAGGCGGCATTTGGACAGGGCCAGGTTGGCTACTAGGAGGCTGTTGGCCGGGAGGTCCGACGTTATTCTGTTGTGGCAATCCATTTGAATTTACAGTCTGGTACGGTACAGAGTTGTATCCAGAACCATTCGATGCCGGAGCGGAATGAGGAGGTCGCATCATGGCGTTATTATAAGGAATATTATTAGGATCATAAGGTGGATATCCAGGATATTGAATGGGGCCACTACCAGGGGGGAAGTGGGGCATAGAAACAGCTGGTCCTGGCGGTATACCCATTTTCATGTTGTAAGGCATAGATGTTTGCCCCATTCCAACAGGCTCCCTCATAAGATTGTGGTACATATTCAAGGCTTCTACTAATTCTCCACCTAGTCTAGTTAGCTGAGCGTGCCTTCTATCAATTTTTTCCAACTCTTGGTCAATTAATGGAGCCATCTGATTCACTTGATCTATAATTCGTATGTCCAAAAGTTCAGCTCATTTATATTCATTTCATGATTTAAAAAGTACGACCAATAAAGAGGACACTGTATTGTTTGTATAAGCTACCTTCCAATCCAGCTAGTTCTATAGGATCTTCGATTTCCCCGGTCGGATCTGCTTCATGAAGAAAATGCAAAACTCTAGAAAGAAAACAAAAGGCAGCAATTAAAATAACCGAATTGAGGTAAAGAAAGTGTTGCTGTCTTGTGGTAACTTCTAATACAACAACACAATCAAAGTTGTAGCTAACCTATCAATTTTGGATTCATCAATCTCTACAACTTCTGGTTCTGTTTCTATAGACTGAACTTCTACGTCTTCAGAAAACTGTACGGTCTTTTTTGCCGAAGTTTCAAACTCTGAAAACCCACCAAGAAACCGGTTAATGATAATCAACCAAATGCAGTTGCCAATTATAGTTAATATTAATTTATATTTTGCGTACTTGTTGGTTCAACACTTAAATCTGCTGTTACAAAGTTAGCTGGAAATAAACCTTTCCCTCTCTGATTGCTTCCATGCCACCAATTTGGGTCCGTGTCATCCGTAACAAAAACTGGAAACAATTTAAACGAGAAATATTCATCCGTAATCAAATGTTTTTAATATTCGAAGTTGCACGTTGCACGTTACACATGCAACGTTGGATTATTTATCATTACCTATTTCTCCGGAATAAAATGTTAACTCATTCTCCTCCGCCGCCTCAAAATCATATAAAGCTCTAACTTTTCTAGCCTCTTTTTCTTCGGCTGCAGCGCCTGATGCACTGCTAAGGGATGTCTGAGGATACAAGCTTTTATTTTGCGGATGTGCTTGAGCTTCTTTCAAAGACAACTCAATAGCTATGAAAATAAATCATTCCATTAAAAATAATTTTTAACTCGATAAAAACAATGCTACTGAAAGCAATAGTACACAGTTGACAGTATATGGGCAATTTACCTTTGGCTAAGTCTTCATCCTCACGGTGAGCCCCTGCAGCAGTTGCAGAAGATGACGAACCAGACTGCTCTCTACTTTTGTGATGACCACCAGATTTTTTGGACTATAAAAATATATCCTTATTAATTACGTTAATATTGAAAAAGAAAAGAAATCGGAAATTTAGAAAATTTCCAGCGGAGGTGATTATTTTGAAAAGATAAGCAAAAGTCCTTTACTCCGCTAAAACCCTAACCGGTACTTGCAGACAAAATCGATCTTGTTTCGGCCTTCCAGCCATCGTCAGTACGAGAGGAAAGTCAAATGATAACTGACTCTCATTTTGAAATTTGTCTATGCACTATGTACACGGAAAAGGGAAAACTCTCGTACTGACGATGGCTGGAAGGCCGAAACAAGATCGATTTTGTCTGCGAGTACCGGTTAGGGTTTTAGCGGAGTAAAGGACTTTAGCTTATCTTTTCAAAATACCTTAATATTTTTATAATCTATGTTTACCGTTTTTAAAATAGAAAATATACCTTATGCGGGCTACTATTAGGGAAATCCGTGCAAGTAGATTTTAATTTTCCATATAATGAAGGAATCAAATCCAGTTGAGGATCTAATTTAAATTCATTTTCAGCCCATTTTTGAAGACACAATAAAAGCTTATCACGAACTGTTCTTTCTTGCGGTTTCTGAATGAGCTTGCGAAATTCTTGTTCGAAGTCCCGAGAGGCAACTTCCAAATGGAATGGAACCCCACAATTGCTTACACAAGCGTCCAATAACTGCAATATTCAATTAGCATAATGAAAATAAATACAATTCGATATCAAATACCCTTTTCTATATAAACATGAAACTTGTAAACACGCATGGCATAAGTAGCATGAAATGACAAATTGATTTCAGACCAAATTATTGCACACATCACCATCAGCTTACATACAAAAGGTTTTACGCTTTACATTAGATCAACTTCATATCAATCTAAAAACTACCTTGACTATTAGCAGTTAGTTACAAATAGAAAATAAAGCGAAAAACTGTAATAAAATCTGCTTAACTTAATGTTGCGATTGTTTAATGAAATAATACCAAAATGTGTATCAGAATCGAACAATACCGTAATAGCTTGAAGCACAACATGAGGGTCCTGATGATGAAGACGTCTGACTATGGCTCTCATGCATTCTTTGGGTGCTGCTGTAGTTGTACCTACTCTGTCACAAATGTCAAGAATTAAGGACCAATCTTCTTTTGTATTTGTTTCCAAAGTTGCCTTTTCTAAAATTTACAATACGACAAATTTATGATCAGTTTAAAACGAATGTCATTAGTTAATCAATTTACTCATAAAAAGAATTTCGTTTACCAACAACTTGGTCGAAAGGGGATGTCGTTCCGAAAATACCCATTACTGATACTTGTATTGCTGTTCTTTGTATCCTATAAATCTAGCTATATTTACAATAAGTAATGACAACGTTTCAAATTATCAGTGGTTCAGTAAAAGAAAATTCCTCCAAGATGATCCCGTTATCGCTCGAATCGAAGATGACCAAAGTTATTTTATTTTATTACTTCGTGTTCAGATCACCAACCCATTAACGTTGAGTACCAAGAACCACTTTAGCTAGAATGTCCTTACACTCCACCTGAAATCAAAACGATTATCATCATCATTAAATTATTTAATAGAAATATAACTTGGCAAAACACGACACACTGACCGTATACATTCTAATTTTATTTAAACTGTTTTTTGTTCGCTTATTTTGTTGTATATTTGTTTGCTGGGAGTTAAGATAAGAGTACGACTATTTGACTTTCACTGAGGTAAGAAAGACTTTCGTAATATTCGTAATGCTTACTAAATACATTGCATTGTCAATTGTTAGACTTTTAAATAAACGATCAACCACATCAAATCCCACCTTGTGCCTTGAGTTGTCTACTTTTTAGTGTTATATTTATTATTACTCAGCATGGAATGGTTAATATCAAATATTTAGAAACTCAGAAATTATGACAGCACAGTATCAAAGATGCGATTTTGGAATTTGGAATCTACCAAAACATCTTATCTTGTGCATTACACATTATGCATTACACATTATACTATGCTTATTTGAAAAATTACATTGTTTTGTTGCATCTACCTACACCTACACTGATTTTTAATAATATTGAATATGCTGTTATGCATTAAACTTTACCTTAAAATTCATAAATTTTCAGCTTTACAGTTGACAGTATATGTTCACGCTTGTAATTTGTTAATCGTGAATATGGAATAGGAAATGTATTTTGAGTATTCTCTATTTCGTTTTATAATATTTTTTTAAGTCAGGTCTCAAGTAGATTTTAATAAATGCAAAACAAAAAGTCAATAGTTAACTGACAGTGACGTTTTAAATTGTTTAACTTTGATGACTTTCTTTGTGATTGTGTTTTCGAGTTGACAGCCAGCGTCCTTCTTCGCGACGCTTATTCAACGGAATAAGTTTTGATTCATTATTGAAAAACAGTACACAATAGTTATCCGAAAATTAGTCAACGTACGTGTTACACATTTTAAGGACCATTCAACTGAAAACACAGTCAACAGTCAATACAATGTTCTGTAAGTATGAAGTAAGTATCCAGTTGAATCACAAATAGGAAGAGACTACACACAGGACGAGAATTACAATATTTGTGAAGGAGTTACTGCACAAGTCAATGATAAATGAGTCTACACAATGAATGTTAATGACGATTAACGCTTTAGAGATAACTACAAACTATAAAGTTGAAAGTGTAAAATGTTGATGAGTCAACTCACTGTTTAGCTTCAGCACTCAAACACTTGACAAAACTCATCAGCTAAATATGAAAGGGAGAAACCCCACAGAACCAGTTGATGATGGAATGGAATATGAAATGTCATCGTCACAATCACAAGACACAGAGCCTCAACCTTAATTTCTTTCAATACATTCCACTTCGCCCAGTACAGTACAGTACAACATACACAAATTCAATCCAAATACAATTCAATCAAGGGTGAATGAATGTGAATTCACAACAGCAGAATATGGAATAACATTACAAAATTACACTATCATTTCTGTACGAAGTGAGACTGCTTTTTTCCTGATTTTCAAGATGAAACTTCCTTTGCCATCTCTTGTCTTCCACAAATTACACCAACAATTTTGATTTCACTTAAAATAACAACAAAATTTCCACTGTTTTTGTTAATAATGTGTTCAGTGTGGGTTTCAAATGATTAGTTGACATGAAATGTTAAATAAACTTACGGAGTTGACCAAAGCTGAAAAATAAGGTTGGTAAAGATTGTTGTTTACCGAGTGAAATAATTTGACAACTTTTAGTAAACACTTTAGTTGGATTTTAAGAGACCGCGATGAAGTTACGAGGGAAATACAAATCACACATGTGTAAGCACAAGCAATGAACATGTGCACCAACTCCTAGACTCAAGGCTGAGTTCCTGTTGCTGTGAATTTGAAATCGTCGTTTTCTTTGATTTTCTGTGTTGTGGTCTTGAGGTCAAGTACAAAGTCTCAAGTATTAACTGATCTTATCGTCACTGGTGAGTTTTATTTTTTTTAAGTTTTGTAAAAGGTCATTGTTAAAAGGTGAAGAAGGTATTATTTCATTTAATTTGTAATTTTGAATTTCGTTCAGCTCACACCACACACAGAATATTTCAATATGATCAAGCAAGGGGAGGTGCGAAGTGAAAGTGAAAATTAAAATTGTTTTTATTGTGTTTTTGCAGTGTAACTAAAATTAATACATGATGAAAATGATGGATTCCGAGCATTCAATGGAATCTTCAGAGGATGAAGAAATGTCTGATTTAGAACTGGATTCTGACGAAGAATTACAAGTAGCATTTGCTAAAGGCAAGATAAAACCAGGAAGTACAGTCGTTTTGGATAAATCAGGGAAGCCAGTTGCAGGTCATAATGAAGAAAAGCCAGAGTCTATAAATAATGTTCCACTGCTTCAGCTTAAGTTGGAAAAAATAATGCTACCGAAAAAATTTGGCTGGTTAGAACGATTAGATATAGTTAATAGTGAAGCTCCACTTGCTCCTGAAATCGCTCTTCAACTGGATGAACACAAAGGAAAACGAGCTAGGGAAATAAAAATGATAAACAATCAACGAAAGAAGAAAGCCACTGCAACTTCACAACCTTCACTTAAAGCAGTTGAGGAAGACATGGTTCACAATGACTTTGTTCGGGAAATGAATTTTTACCGACAAGCCCAGCAAGCAGTTTTGAAGTGTCTTCCACGATTGAGAGAATTAGATGTCCCAACAAAAAGGCCTGATGATTACTTCGCAGAAATGGCAAAGTCCGACACACACATGCAAAAAGTTGCGCAGGTTTTACTCAAGAAACAAACTGCAACTGAAAGGGCGGAGAAAGTTAGGAAATTAAGGGAACAGAAAAAATTTGCTAAGCAGACTCAAGTTCATGTGATGCAAGAGAGACAGAAAGCTAAAAAGGAGATGATTGAAAGTGTCAAGAAATATAGAAAAGGTCAAAAGGGTGGCTCACTAGATTGTTTAGAAGATGTCAAAGGGGCTAAACCTAAAAGTAACCGGGAGAAGAAGGGTCCTCGGTCTGACGGTGGTAAAGTTCCAGAAAAACGAGTAAATCGACGACGACTGGTAAAGAACGAAAAATATGGCTACGGAGGAAAGAAAAAGGGGGCTAAGTGGAATACAAGGGATAGTTTAGACAGTTTTGATGATGGTGGTGGTTCCAGAGGAGGCCGTGGGGGAGGTGGAAGTCGGGGTGGTCGCGGAGGACCAGGGGCCAGAAAAGGAAACAGGCCTGCGACCGGAGGTCAAGGATTTGGTGGGTCTAAAAGACCTGGTAAACAATCACGACAAAAAATGAAAGCCAGGGGCTAATAAAATGTAAGATCTTGTGATAATTTAATTTACTAAAATATTTGCAGTTTCTTATATTGTTTGCATTATTATGTTCATTTATGGTTTATAATTTTGTAATTTGTCAATGACGGATGCTAAAAGTTAACTTTAATGAAGTAAAAGTTTCAAGTTTTTGTCTGATCTAATATTTGTAAAAGTGTCAAAGTTTTATTCAGTCATCTTTAAGAAATAGATCGTATGTGTACATTGAATTTTGCATTCTATTACAATTAGATAAAGCTAGTATTTTTAATAAATAATAAAGAATTTCAATTTCAATGCATATTTAATGTAATTTTTAGTTGACGTAAGACGTAATAAATGTTTATTTACCTTGAAGATACATGGATTAAAAATTTATAAATTCTTTCAAGCTCTTCATCTCTTCATATAATTTCATATTTTCAGGAGTAAGTAGTCTAAAACTTGTCAGTTCATTATGTTTAGTTATTGTATTATTTATGTATTTATTTATGTATTTATTTATCCTCTTTAGTTTATATTTATATCAGTTTTTGTGCGAGCCTTCTATTAGTATTGCATAATAAATATGCAAATGATTAGAAGCAAGGACAACGAGGTTAAGTCCATTTGATCAAATATCAGTATATTTGCTTGTTAGCATGAAGATTAGAAAGTTGCTGGATGAGCTATTTTAAGTATGCGTAATTAAATAGTTTCATTTTCATTTCATAGCATAGAAAGAAATTGTTGTTTTCTTGCAAAAACTACACATGATATAAAATGAATGTCGATTAAATTTCAATTAATCTAGGTTTAACTCTTATAAGAAAAATGGTGACAAAACGAGTATTAGAATTTCTATGTTAGTGTTGTTTGAAATGAAGTAGAATGTAAATCGGAACTACAAAGTACCGTTCATTCATAGTCACAAATTAATAGAAAATAACAATAGTTACAGTTTGTATAGGGTCTCATTTTCCTAAACCTTATAGCATCCTTTGCCTTGTCCTTGACATTCAGTTATTTCTTTTGTTGAAAAATGAAGGAAGTTAGGAAAACTCGAGGCTAAAGCTATTCCGTATTTTATTTTATGACCGTAATTTAAGTCAAGGAAAATGTGTCTCCTTTCCAATAACATAACAGGTGCATTTTCTTTCATTGAAATCATTGTCTCTGTCAGCCTCTGGTTCTCCGTCATAGACTTTTTTGCTTTAAAAGTTCACTAGTGTGATGCATATTTTGTATTATTTTTTAACAAGGTAATTATCTGTAGATGAGGTAGACTATCCATTGTTAATAATAATATCTCATCTTCAGTTCAAACCTAAACCTATAGCTTGTCAGTAAGTAATACAGGGAAAATAGTTCAGATTGTCAGAATCAGAATAACTCTAAGAAGTTCCTAGTATTTTTGTATACTGCTGTAGCTACTTCATGAATGCCCGAAGGCAGAAATGTACGCGAGTGAGTGTTACTAACCAGCCAGGAATAAATTGAACCGTCATATAATCGTAAACATAACCAAGGACGGACGTACAATTCCATGCAAAATGTTGAATTAGAATTAGGATTAGGAAATCATTCAATAGACTATTTCAGCACTGCATGTAATTGTATACAGCAGGATAAACAAACAAACATTTTATGTAGGGTTGTGGTGGTTGGATCGATCTTAATCCATAATCTTAAATTCCTAAAAATTAAAACCAGTCCATGTTCCAGGTTCCCTTTACTTCATTCTCATTTATTTTATGGTTGACGGCTTGGCTTGACAATTGACGGTGCAAAAACTGAGCTTCAAGTAAAATTGACTGAAAAGGTAGTCTGAAAAATTTTTTGCTACGTTTTTCTTGAATTAATTTTTAGCATTTTAACCATTTAAAAACTTTTACTTTGGTTGTATTGTATTAATCTTTTGTTTATCGTTTTTTTCTCTATATAATAAGGTTGACAATTTGACAAGAAGAACGAACTGCTCACATCACTTCACTTCACTATCAACTATTGGCTGGATTCAGACATTTGATTGAACAGGATTTACAAGATGCACTACTGTGTACTGTGTAACCATCCTAAAATTGACTGAGTAATACGAAAGATTTTGATCTTACCTTGAGCACTAAGTTATACCATTGACAATTCAAATACTTAAATGAATTTTTCCAATTTCGATTAGTACTATCTTTACCGTACGTACTGACCTGTTTACCTTAGGAATTAGGATTTTATTGAAAAGAATATGGGAAATATTATACAAGTGCAATCTCTGTAGAGGTGTATATTTCATCTGTGAATGTGTAAATTGTAAACCATCAACGTAAATGTAAATTTAATATGATGAGTGATTTGATAATCACAGAACAGTCAACAGTTGATTGTATTCGGCATGGCACTCAGTGACTCAATTGGTTGAAATGAATGAACTGTTTTTGTTTAGATATTGTATTTCGCTTATCTGTGTTTTTCAATTCAAATATAATAACAGTATTTGTTTATTTTATTGTGTTTCATTGTACATGTATGATGTAATTGAGACATTTTCACTTACTGCGAAAGGTTTAGAAGACATATTACACATCAGAAACCATTGTATTTTGAAAGTTTTAGTTACCGTATTTTGCTGACTGTGTCTTTAATCACCATTTAAATGAAGTGAATGAAATTCGTAAGCAAACATAGCGTAGTTATGAAACCTGTGAAAACAGTCATTCGAGGTTTGGTTTGTATGATGAGTTTGATGAGTGTGGAGTGATACATAAAAC
>JAQFZZ010001809.1:0-10086 GCA_034696405.1 Isotoma caerulea | reverse complement strand
AATTTTTATTATTAGTTCAGAATGTTTTATATTCATCCAAATCTTTTTTAGCTTCTGCAACAATGTAAATGTATTACCTGAGATCCCCCCAGTACAGATGACTTAATTCCATGTGAAGATAATTCTTTCATCAAATCAACTTTCTCTTTAGACATTGGGTGGTGACCCAAAGAGCAAATTATCACATCGACAGAACCTTTGCGAACCAAATCACTTTCCTCTACGTCGTTTTCAAATCCGGCTATTAACATATCCAGAGATATACTGATTCCCACCCCACATTGTGTCATTTCTTTAGAATGTTCAGTGCTGTCTTGCTCAATAAATAAGGCCGCTCTACAAAAAACAAGAAAAAATATTATGCATTATAAAACATAATTCAAAAAGTCAGTACCGAATGCGGCATTTTACTTATACACTCAAAAATGTAAAACACAAAACGACATGCTAAGCTTATATACTGAAGAAGTCTAGACTTGAGACATAATTGATTTACTGTTAATCGATTTAAATCATAGGTGATTTATCGACGAAGCTTATTAGTGCAACCTGAATGAGCATCTCTTTGGATAGTAAGCAAGAGAAAATCTCATTAAAACCACCTGAACTTCTACCATATGCTGTGGCAGAATGCCAACAATTAGGACGATACTTGGTGGCTGCCAAGGACCTCCGGAAAGGGGAAATCATTCTCCAGGAATATCCTTTGGCAGCAGCACCTCAGAAAGGCAGTATATTGATTTGTCCTGGCTGTTTTAAGACCCCAACCATACAAGTAAGCCAACCTAGTTGACTCAGCATGGCTTTCCCTTCTTTTTAAACTGTGATCGTTTGTAATAATTTTTTATCGATTAACTTATCTAAGAAACATTATTGAATATTTATGACATATAATAATATTAAATTAACCATCAGTGCTTTTACCTTATAGTGTTCCGAATGCGGATGGCCTATTTGCGAAATCTATTGCCCTGAAATTTCCAGACACAAAGAAGCTGAATGCCGGATATTATCTTTGGCAACAAAACCTGAAAATAATGCAGCTAAAGCTGAAACGAGGATATGCAGAAATTGGAATTCGCTTCAAGAAACTGCAATGGCTATTCGATGCCTGAGTCTTAAATCTAACAAGGACAAATGGCAAGACTTAATGAATATGGAGACGAATTGGGAGCAGTGGTCCAGGTTAATATTTCAACATCAACTTAATCATTAGATTAGATGATGGATGATATAATTTGCAGATTCATAAAGTTTAGAAAATTTATCAAATTTAAAATTTTAGATCGTCTTTATACGAAAATGCCAAAGATCTAGTCAAAGTGATACGAGAGGAATACGGAATCTCTGAACATGTATACAGTACTGAAGAAATTATGAAGGTTTTAGCAATACTCGACATCAACGCGTATGAAGTCAAAATGCCTGATGTAAATATTCAAGGAGCTTATAAACTAGCTAGTTTAGCGGAACACAGTTGTATCCCAAATGCACTCAAAACAACAAGCAGTAAGTTAAGTTTTATTTTTGTGCCCTCACTTAATCTTTTTCCAGATTTTAAGAATTTCTCTTATAGTTTCACTTTATGAATTCCCTGACCCTAAAGTAATTAAATTTAAATAATTTAATTGACGGCTTAAATATGTCTTTGATTTTGTAATTCCAGGTGAAACACTTCTCCTAACATTAAGAGCTGCCACAAACATACCCAAAGGAGCCCATATCGCTACCACATACTGTGATGTGCTATGGCCAACTTGCCAAAGACAAAAGTATATTCAATGGTCAAAGTTTTTTGTTTGCCAATGTAAAAGATGTCTCGACCCTACAGAATTGGGATCTAATATCTCCTCCCTTCTGTGTCCAAAATGTTCTTTTGGCACTCCACTCATGCCTAATTTAGACAAAGAACAAGGTGACAATCTTTGGTCAAACATGTCCAAGGATTATTACTGCCTTCGGTGTGACACAAAACTAGAAGCTAATGTTTGCGAAAACATGGTGATAAAAGCTGAAACCCAGCTTCAAGAATTGGATAAGGATTGTTCACCAGAAAGTATTACTAACTTTGAGGTAGAGAAACAATTTCCCAAATCCAAATAAATGATTTGGTGACAATTCTGTCATATGAAGTATTGTATCTTATAGAGTAATCTGAATTAGGATCATTTTTTCTACTTTTAGGAATGGCTACACCGATGGACAGTATCTCCAGCTGCCAAAAGTTTCTCAGATGGCAACACCTTGGATAAAGCGACAAACAAAGGCGTTCCTTATGGAGGCTACTTTGACAAGATTTCTTCTCAATTACTTTATCTCCACCCTCAACATGCTGTTTGCTTGGATGCTTGCCATACCGTCTTTCTTCTTTACTCAACGAATAATTCTACGACAGAGGAACTAAGACGGAAGGAGTCATTAGGAACTCATTTACTACAGGCTACAAGTTCATTATTTTCAGGTTGGTTATTAAATCTTGACTGTATTATAATACACCTACTATGTGTGTATACATTTTTACTTGAGCTATTTCCGTATTTTTGTAACGATGTGATGTTTTGTGAACAGATATCGCTATGTTTCGTGGTACCATTATGTATGAACTTGCTCTGACTAAAGCCGCCCTATTCGCTCATTGTTTGGATGAAGAAGATAGTGGTGACGGACCAGACCTCAGGACATTAGCAAAAGTTAGCTTATCAATTTCCTATGACTATCAACCGTCAAGTAATGCTGTTGATTAATTTCATTATAACTAAGCTATTTAATTTCATTGATGCATAGGAAATTTTATGGCTGCTTTCTGAAGCACTAGACATACTCAAATACGAATCTGAAGATCAACCAGAAGGGCAACTTTTTCGTCTTGCATTTAAGCAAATGGAAGAAATTCAGCCTTTTCTTAAAGAAATACTTCCAGACCTATAATAATGTCGTCCATGTCTGTCACAATCTGAATTTATCATTGGTTGGCTTACTTAAAACAATTGATGAGATCATCATATCGTCCTCCAGCCGCAATTACATCGACCATCATCTTATTTTTTCGTCGCTTTAGGTTGCACACAACTTGGAACAAGAGTCCAGAGTAAATATGCGATCCAAAAGCCATTGTTGGTGCTACTGCAACAGTCCACTGGAAATTAATTCAATGCAAGTGCAAAAATGTATTACAAATTATTAAAGAAAGTTCAATTTAAATTGCAGGGATAAAACCCACAAAACACTGAAATAAAAACGCTTTTTAATCTAAAAACATATTTTGTCATATTATGTATAATTTGACCTACTTTCAGTCCAAAAGTCTCAATATTATTTATCAGCACTTCCAGTTCATGAAGTCCTTGCTGAATACAAGAGGCAGCTTCACCCTTTCGTTTTGTTATTCCTTTCAAAAGATCAGAGATTTTTGGCAACGACCCTTCCACTTCCATCAGCATCAATAGAAAGGTACAAACATTTTCTGGGAGTCCTAGGCTTCCCACGTGTGTTTGGATTTGAGATTTCGAGTTCTTATTGTCTTCCATCTTAAAAAATTTAATCGTTTAACGAATATTTTATAACTAAAGAAATACTCACTTTGCAAGCATGACTTTTTCATACACAGCTAAACCCAAGGCATATGCATAAACATGCTTGCATAGATAAAAACAGTTTTCTTAATTAGCTTAATCACTGTTGCATAGTCCTAAATGAACGTTAATTTAATTTAACCAAAAAAATAAGCTATGAAATATTTACCTTTGCACTGGCCAATATGTCTATGATTTGTTGATGTCGCTTTTTATCGACTCCATGATGTAAAAGAACACCCTGGAGCAGTTTCGTATGGCCTAGACGAATAGTATATTGTTTCTTTTTGAGCCACGGCAGGTCTTGGATAATTTCGTATACCACGAACAATACCTCTGCATCAGAAATCAGACTTCCTAAAGAAACAAGTAAACATTATTGTATAAAATCGATTAAGCTCGACAATGGATAATGGACGAATAAAGGTAATGGCTTACCCTGACAAGCATCCACAATATCAAAGGCACACTCTGTCAATTCCCTCGGATGAAGACCATGAACTTTCCTTTCTCTATAAACCTTATCAATGGAGTACCGCTTCATATGCGTGATACCATAGCGGCCAATAAAGCGAGCAAACCGAATACGTAGGTCGTGAGGAATTGATACAATGCTTCCACTATGGCACATTAGATTTACACAAGTCTCATTGTCTTCATAAATATTAGATTTTGGCAGTAACAATGGAGTGTTGCTTTCTATTCCTCCATGTTTTTCAAAAACTTTCTGAATCACTTGTCTAACTCTTTGAATGAAATATAAGGACCGAGTGTAATTGTAACCTTTAAAAGGCTTTCCACTTTCTAAGTCATTAAAGTCATAAGCTATTGCTGCCTCCACAGGTGGAATTTTTTGTTTGAAACAGGAGGCTACCAAGTATTTGTACGTTTTGCTTTGTGAATTATTCAAAGTTCTGGAAAAAATGTCACGCAGTTCTGCTTCTTCAAGATGTGGTGGAGGGAGATAATCAGACTGCAGTAGCTCCAGAGATGTTGGTCGTTTTGCAGGGTCGTGATCCAATAGCCACCTTGAAATAACAAAAATTAAATGTGTATATTTAAAACAAAGATTTCAAACAAAAATGCGCACTAAAAATACTACACATAAGTCATTCCAAAAAAAGTCAATTCATGTTAAGCCTTACCTTGTGATGTGATCTACTTGAGGCATCAACTTCGCATCGAAATCCTTAGGAAAAGTGATAGAGCGCTGCCTTAATCCCACGATGACTCGAACTCGTTCCATGGCAGTTTGAGGTGCGTGATAAAACATTTCGAAGAAAATAATTCCTAAACTGTAGATGTCGACTTTCTAAACATTAATTTAAAACCATCGTTAGTGTTTTAATTTTTTCCAAAAGCTACGTCTATTATTGTAAGGATAAGCATGAGTACAAATGGATACCTGATTATACGAGATCCTGGAACCAGTAACTATCAACTCAGGCGCAACGTACAGAGCTGTGCCAACCTGGCCGGTTCGAGATTCATCGGTAAAGTCAATAGAATGTCCTGCGTCTACGTCTTTCTCCAATATATGTGACTCGTCTGCGCTTCTGTAAAGTCATAAAAACCAAAATCTGTATTGACCGGAATATATAAAACTTTGTCAAACGGCTACGCAATTAACAGTTATCATACTTTGAAATGATACTTGAAGTAGCTAGTCCAAAGTCTCCGATTTTCACGTGGTCGTTAGAGTCCAAGAAGATATTAACCGCTGCAAGACGAAAGGGTCACAAAATTATAAAATTAAATACTTGGCCACACTAAAATCGTTCAGCTACCCAACTTACGTTTCAAGTCTCGATGGATCATTCCCTGTTGATGAATATGCACAAGGCCTTCCACGATTTCTCTAAACAATCGCCATGCGCGATCTAAATCTTCACCCAGGTTTTCGTCTATAGCAGATCTAAGGGTACTTTTTTCACAAAACTCCATTTGGATATACATAAAAGGACATTCTCTAACCCTAACCGGCGATGACACTGCAGATGAAGTCTCTTTACTATCGTCTCCGTTCTGTTGATGAGATTCATTTTTAACCTTGCTACTTGCATCATTACTAAAACTTGAATCATCTTGCAGTCCGGTACTATCACTTTCAAACACAATTTGTTCCGATACTTCATTCCCTACCATTCGTCTATATTCAAATTTAGATTAGCAATTTTACATAATCAAAATTTTTTCAATGAGGATAATTCAATACATTTGATTATTAAAATACGTACATAAATGACTTTCCAAACAGAAGATCGTCTTCGTCGCTGTCTTTGTCGTCTTCGCTATCATCAGAAGACTCATCAGTAAAATCCTTATTTGCAACGGAGATGCTCCAATTTGAATCACCCATTGGAGGAGCTAAATCCTCAATGTTGTCGGCAAAGCCCAACTGAAATGTAAAAAGAGTTGGTTAAAAACTGAAACAATTTGTAAATTAATAACCCCAACGCCGATAACCTCCCTCTCACCTTAGTTATATAAGGGGAGAGGTAGTCGGTCTTTAGTTAATGTAGACTCACACTATTCTGTTTAAAAGGGTTCGACTGTTTTCGTATAATAGGAAGATTAACTTTCTTGGGATGACTGGGCGTAGTAAGGTTAGTTGAAGGTGTTTCTGTACTTGCATCTTCATCATCACTTTCTATCACAGTTTCGATCCAGGAGTTGAAATACCGAACAACATTTTCATGATTTAGTTGTGAGAGAAGTTTTACTTCCCGTGTAATCTTTTTGTTCAACTGCTTATTTTTCGGATTCAGCCGGATTTGTTTTAACGCGTATATTTGACCATCTAGCTTGTTTATGACCTGAATGAATTTATGATTTACGTCATTGTTTAATGCAAAAAATGTGTTGACTTGACAAATTAAGGATATATGTAAATTACCTTCAGCACATCTCCAAACCCCCCCTTCCCTAATAATTTTAGAGTTTCAAATTCACTCTGCACTCGTGAATGACCCTTGACAGATCGGGGTAACAAATGTGGATCAGCTTCGTTCTCTTTGCTATCTTCATCTTCCTATTTAGATAAAATAAATTGATACCCATTCGTTAGTAGGTGGCTTCATTCAAATATTTAACGAGAAACTAATAGACGATCATAAAAAAAACTTAGAAAACACTGCTTACATTCTTGATTTCTTTTTCGATGCTTCTTGGATGAAAAAAACGAGCATTTGGTCCTTTTTGTAGTGGCATTTTGATGAAAGCATGTTCCAGAAGTTGAAACGCACTCCATCTTGAATGTTCTATTGGTGTCAGACATCTAAAAAACGAACATTTTAATCATTGCAGATAATGCCCTACATTACTAATTACCAAACTTAATATTTCCATTATATATAAACTACTGTTTATAAAGAGCATACTTATTTAGAAAGTCTTGAAATTCAGGAGGTAAAGTTGTTGGAACTTGAGGAGGATTTTCAGCATATTGGCCTTTGATCAAGCTTAAAATAATGACTCCAAAACGGTAAATATCACACTTCTTTCCTCCTCGACCTATAGATGGTGGAAACTTGTCTGGGACTTCGGGAACTTTACAAAATGAGTGATAGAGCTCACAAATCTTCCGCTCCACTCCATAATCTGTGACCTTGATCTCTCCTATGGAAAAATTCGTTAATATTTTTTATATTTCTCCACTTTGGTTATATTGTATAATAAGCAATTTTCACAAACCTTCAGTATCCAAGAAAACACTCGTATCCCGTAAAAATCTATGAACGATGTCATTATCATGAAGATGCTTTAGCCCTTGAAGCAATCCTTTGGCGCAATGTCTAACTAATGCTAAATCTAAGGCAAGATTACCTTGCAAATACGACTGAAGCGTATTTCCTCGAATAAACTCCTGCAAGACAAAATATGTGAAAATTAAAAAAAAAATTAGGAAGAAGTCACGACACGAGACAGTTATAATTTTTTAAATCTCCACCTCTGCTAAATAAACGTTGACTGTTCCAGGTTCATCAGTTGGTCGGTCTACTTTGATCCCATAGTACAGCGCAATGTTAGGATGGCTAAGTTTTTGCAACAAATTCATTTCAGCTTCACAAGAGTTGATCTAAAAAAATTCAAACTATGAGTTACGAACAACACGGGCACATCTAGTTATTTTTCAAGCTTTGTGATTTGTGATGCTTCAATAAAATTACTAACCTGCTTTATTAAACCATCTAAACACATGCTATCCCCACCACCAGAATTACTGGAAATCACTTCACGTCCTTTTTTATCCATCTTGGATACGAATTTCCATTCTGTGATTGCGACAAGAAATCCTTTTTTAGACAGCCCTACATAAACCGTCGTTCCACGACTGCTTTTTCCTGGAACATAAATCAAAGTCGATTCTTAGGTAATAGATAAGACTTCTGCGCTGACCAACTTTAAATAACCAAAACTCTTACCAATGACTTCACCTCGATGAAACTGCATTGTCGACTTGCCGTGTGGAAACTCGAGTAAGATTAACTCTGAAGACTCTGAGAAAGATGAATCACTTTCTTCGGAGTTACTTCGGTGCCTTCGTGTACCTGAAATTGATTTTCGTTTTGCTCGAGCTTTCAATGTAGTGGGAAACCCATCTCCTTTGACAGGAGATGAATTGTTACTTGAGAGGGGACTGGACTCTTCCGGAACTGATTGTGGTTTTCTTTGCTCTTTCATCTTCCTGTCTTCTGCTTTGGCTTCTTCGCGTTTTCTTAACACTTCTTCTCTAATGGCATTTCGCTGTTAATTTTTTTAATAGTTAAGTTATTTTGCATAAATTCAAAAACGAAATCATTAGGCGATAAAAACAGACAGAAATAATACCTGTTGCTGTTTAATTGCGGTTTCGACCTGTAAACTTTGTTCGTCCAACAATTTCTTTCTCATCAACATTTCATCATGAAATGAGCCAATGGCTTGTTTTTGGTGGTTGTACAAATACAGCTAGAAATCAACAATGGGTTTTTAGCTTTAAAAATACATAAGTTTGTGAGAGTCGTAATTTATATCATAGAATAATAAAATTGTTATTATCAATGCATATAGTGTGCTTATAGTTGGCAAGTAAATACCTCAGCATGGTTCAAAAGCACGTAAACCATAACCTCTCCTACTTTTGTTTTGGCAAGGTTTTTCATCTCATTTTCTAATTCTTTGACTTCTTGCGAAGACAAACCTTTGCTTTCTCCAATCCAAAGTTCAGGAACTCTACGTTTCAAAGATTCAAACAAACTATTTTTTGATGCACTGTCATGTTGGATACTTTAATTTCAGAAAGATTTGCTGGCATTTTATTTTTCAGTATTTATACTTACTCATTAGGATAATTTGGTGGAATTTTGAAATGAACAACAACAAACGTTAAGACTTTAGACCCACGTACACATGCACCACCACTGCTACCACCCTGTTGCGGAAGTAGTCGGACTGTAAAATGAAGCGGTTTACCAGGACAATTATTTTCATCGTTCACATCACCAATGTAAATAGCCTAGATTTTAGAAAAGTAAACAGAATTTAAAATTGAATATTGATGCAAGACAATGCAAGGCTTTTAATTATTATAATTGATTTGGGTATTCACTTTGAGAACTTCAACTTCTTCATATTGAACGTCGCGGAGCGCTTTTTGAGACATCTGAAAACTATTGCAATCAAAATTAAAGCATTAATCTTTGTAACTTTAAACTTAAGGCCAACAGTGGATTATTATTTTTTTATTATTTTTATCATATATCTTACCGTTGCTGATAGAAAATGCAAGGCTCTTAAATACGGACTACTCTTCACCACTGCCCCTCCCCTATCCGGGTTACATGGGTGTAAGGTGAAGGAAATCCAAATCATCCAGGCTCCACTTCCTCCCTTTGAAAGGAAACGTTAATTCTTCTCACAGAATCCAGCGTCTTGAAACCTTTAGTTTTCATGCGAATGATGAGCCAAAATCTTCTCACGCTGCACGGTTCAATTCAAACGTCCAGTGTAATAGATTTTTTCTTCATTAAAACGATACGACGGACAACATAGGGAGGTATGCCAGTCTACAAGTAAGTCCTCTTTGATATATTTTTTGAACAGACTCAACTGAAATTGGACAATAAATATAGACAAATTATTTGAAATTTTGCAATCCAATTAAATCAGTTTTAAGAATATTTTAAAAATTATATTTTCATAATTTATGAATATGCCTTTCCACCCAAAGTGTGAAGTGTAACAAAGGCTAAGGTAAAAAAGTAAGGTTTTGATGGGTTAAAAAGTGACTCTTTCGGTCAATCTCCTCACCCACACTGCTACTGCATTGACAACTCTGTGAACTAACTAAAAATTCAAAATTGTGAAAGCACTAAACTGAAAGTGTACAGCGCTAAGCGCTGAACTAACTGAAGAACTGAACTATACACTAAATACCTTGTTGACTGACGTCCCTGAAGTAAATCTGAGTCCTAGTCCTGAAGTCCTGAATTCCTGAATGTGAGTGAAGTTGTAATTCGCAACAAATCCTATG
>JAQFZZ010001808.1:0-10090 GCA_034696405.1 Isotoma caerulea | reverse complement strand
CATTTTCTAACGCTGCTAAAGCTAACACTGCTCATGTTGATGAAGATGGACTTCTTCAATGTGCTAGATATCGAGAACAGGTAGGCATAAGAAAAATAATATTTATTTGTTATAATCCATCCTTATCGGACTAAATATCCATTTCCTTCATTATAAAAATTTCTTAGTGTGAGGTTAACAAATGCTGTCCATCATTTACATGCGTTAGTGGATATTGCAGTACTGGTAAGTGTACTAAATATTTCAAACGCTTATTGAACTATCATAATTAAATTATCCATAAAGATTTTATAAACTAAAAATAATGATGATAGGTTTGGACACTCACATAACTCGAGGACTGGGGGATGAGTACGACGCTTCGGAAGGTATTACAAGGGAACTTGAGACAGGAATGCATATTGATGTTTCCAATCATCCAAATATTGATCAACTTCCCCATCTCTCCGAATGCGGTTATTCCAGCATTGTAAAGTCCAGAAGGAAGAAGCGCATTGTAGGAGGCAACGCTGTTGAACTTGGAGCTTATCCTTGGATGGTAAATTCACTTAGTTTACTGATTAAACCGGTTAAAACAACATGTGATTGAACTTGAGCTTGATAACATTTGTTACCATTTAGGTACAACTTTACTTACATAACATTACATTCGGCAATGCCTACTTTCATTGTGGAGGAACTATAATTAACAAAAGGTACGGCCATGAATTTTAAATACATTAGTTAACCTTTAAAAACATGCGAAACAATGTAATTGTAATATAATTAACATGTTCATACTTTGAATGATTTATAATAATTTTACAGGAACATTTTGACAGCAGCCCATTGTCTCACAAGAATACCCACAGCTACAACTTTGTACATTTTTACCAAAACTGTTCAATAGTACATTGGCTGACTGGTAGGTACTTTATGTTTGAAATGATTTTTTAGGAAAGCTGTAACGATTGGAACCACTGATCGTCGAACGAGCTTTGAATGCGACAATGAAAATTTAACTTGTGCTGAATCATCACAATTTACTATTGAGGAAACGATTGTTCATGAAAATTACTCTGAAGGAAATGTTCGCCACGATTTGGGACTCATTCGATTAAATAGAGATTTAAATTATTCGGGTAATTCGGAGTTTAAATTGAATGATTGCATAGCTAACATGACTATGCAAGACATGCTTGTAAACAATCGAATTGGAATAAATCCTTCAAATTTCAGATTTTGTAAGGCCAATTTGTCTCCCAAGGTCTGAGGAAATGTTTGCAAAATGGAAAGATGGTGAGTCTTTTTAAAACAATATAATTAGTTTGTAAAACATTTTTTTAAATTATTAATTTGCTTAGGTATTGCAACTGTTGTTGGATGGGGTACACAGAATAAGGTACATTTTTATTGCTTTTTAATAACAAAATCTAAATGAGTTTTATGAAATAGAAAATTGTTAATTTACTTTTTTTCTTTGTTTTTAGGCAGCCGGTATTGTTGAACAATTTTTGAAATCATTTTAAATTCGAATCCAAGAGTTTTGTTCGACAATATTTTCATTTAATAGATGGTAGACCAAGGGTTATCTCATGGAAAGAACAGGAAGTGCATAACATTTTAGTTTCTCGAGACAACTGCAACAGATTTTACAGTCGTGTGACTGGAAAGATTCAGAGATCTCAAGTAAGAGGTGTTTTTTTTGTTAAAAAAATCTATATTTAAAATTTAAAATAGGTTCATGCATTTGTAAATATTTTTATTGAACATAGTTGTGTGCAGGAGGTTATCCAGGAAAAGGAGACTGTCAAGGTGACTCAGGTGGCCCTCTTTTCAAGAAGCTTCCCACAGATTCAGGAATTGAGGATAGAAATTTCCAATTTGGAATTGTGTCCACTGGTGCTGTCACCGAATGTGGAAAACAAGGTTTGTGCTTTTGATTCATGTGCTAATTACATCAAAAATTATATTACTTAATTGTTTTGTTTAATCACTTTTCAGGAAGGCCCTCGGTTTATACAAGCGTAATGTAAGTGCGTTTTCAGTACTTCATTTTACTTTTGTTTTGATTGTAAATTATAATAAAAATACTAATACAATTAAAATTTTTTAGGTATTATATGCCCTGGATTTTAGACAATATAGTTTCAAGTAAGATATACCTTCAAACATTTAAGAAATTAAGCTCTAATTTAATTACACAATTTAATAAATAGAATGGATAATTTTTTCCAATTTCAGAACCCAAAATAGCCATTTGTTCAAACTGTACCGTAAGCAAAAAAGTTGATCCCAGAGAAGAATTGCATACAGGATTGGATATTGATGTCTCAAACCATCCTAATATCAACATGCTACCGAAATTCCCTGATTGTGGACCTCCACCAGCAATGCTGCAAAATGTGGTCGCAGGGTCAAATCGCGTTAAAAGAGTTGTTGGTGGGCGACCATTTGGTCTGGGATCTTTGGCTTGGATGGCTCAAATTTATGTTCGAGACAGTAAGTTTTGAGATAAAAATCGTTGAAGATAGAAAATCATTTAACTATTTGCATGTCCGACAAGTTGCTTTAACTATATGATTTGAAAAACTATTTTTTTAATTTATTTTGACTTTTAGGCGTTAAATTAGATCTTCATTTACGATGCAGTGGGTTCATAATCTCCTCAAGATATGTAATGACAGCGGCTCATTGCGTAACTGAAATTAAAGCTCCATACGCATTGTAATTAATTTTTGAAACTTTCAAAAAAATACATAACATTAGCTAATGTTTTACTGCTTTCAAATGCATACAGAGACAGCATTGTAATTGGAAACTACAATCGACTGCAAGATAAAGAATGTGAAAATGACGAATGTTACGAACGAAAATTTATTCCAATTGAAGACGTTGTAATACATGAACATTTTGCAAAATATACTCATGAAAATGATATTGCTTTGATTAGGTAAGTTAATTAATGCAAATTTATTGGATATTAACTTTTAATACTTTAATTGATATTCTATATAAAATGTATAAAATCAGGCTACCAGAAGAGATCAAGTTTGGACGTAAGTAGATCTAAACCTGAAGCGTAAAAAGGTTATAGTGCATTTAAGGTACTTAGTCGAATTCAATTTTTGGTTATCAAAGGTTTCCTACAGCCTATTTGTCTACCTGTTCATGAAGAATTAGTAGAAGCATGGACAGATCGTAAGTACACTACAGCAGGTTGGGGACGAATTGCACCCGATACGGAATGTAAGTTTCGACTTTTTTTATATCTATCATTGTAGAAAGTATCTGTTTTAAAAATTTAAGAAAATCAAGCAAATTTTGATTTATATAGCTGATGTCGAAGCGTCAAATATCCTTCAGGCTGTAAATGTTACATTGCAAAGTAGAAGATTTTGTGACTTTGTCTTTTCAAGGCAAATGGGTATATTGGACAAATCTAGGGTAAAATCTATTAATTATTTTATTTTATTACCCAGCCAGCTAATTTGTCTACAAAAAATGTACATTTGTGTGGCTTTTTTGTTTAGCTTTGTGGCGGAGGTGACGCAGGCAAGGGAGAATGGTAATTTAATAATAATATTCAAAATTTTTATTTTTAATTTCAATCAAGGCTCATAATAATTAAATGTATATTATTATATGGTAGCACCGGTGACTCAGGAAGTCCAATGATGAGATGGGTATTTGGAACAAGCCCTGATGGTAAAAACACAACCAAAAGATATTATGCCTTTGGAATTTCATCTTTCGTCGAGTGCGGAGAACAAGGAACACCAGGAGTTTACACAAATATCATGTACCATATGCCTTGGGTTTTAAATCGTTTGGAACCATAAGTAATTAATTTGACTGCAATATACTCATTGTGTAAACGCTACATTATTATTTCGCCAGAAAGGTCGCTTGTTTTTGTACAATAACAAAATTGTAATTATTTTTTTCTCACTTGAATAATTTCTTTATTATTTTAAATCTATTTTTATCACATAATGTCTTCAAACAATTTTTCTTATCATTGCTCCTCAATATTTTCACTTTGCATGGAATATCTCTCAACAGCCTCATAGATACTTGTGATATTCCTAGAATCATAACTTCTCACAGTGGGGGGAAGAAACCCTGTAGCGATGTCTTGACAAGAGGAATATCCATTAATCAAAACGCATTGTTGCAAATTTGCACAATCTGAATTCTTAGAGCATAAACAGTAGTCCTGTAAAGCACAGCGTTTGACCATAGGATCTACATTCATCTCATTAGAAAGTCCGAGTATTCTTTTTCCGAATTTATTCAAGAAAAGTCCATTAGGGTCATATTTTTTCATCACGTTAATAAAAGCTTCACGATTGGATGTAGTGGATTTGATAACGTCTTGGCTCAAGTAGTAAAGTCCATTCTTTCCCCAATGAGGTCGTCCTCCGTGTTGCTTTAACTAATAAAACAGTTTAAAAAATGCAAATTAGATAAAATAAGTCGATTAAAATATAAAATCCTAAAATTAAAAACGCATACCATCGCCTGCAAAATAGCCTGATAAGCTCCAAGTCCATCCCTAGCAGTTCCATATGGATCTCTTCGCATCGGAGTTGCCCACTCCACATGGACACTTGGACGACCACTTGTAATAGCCATAAGAGCATCCGAAGGTCTCGAAAATCGTATAAAGACCCCAATCATTGTAAAAGTAGCTTGAGCTTGACTTAAAATACCCTTCATTGTTTTGATAATTCCAGGTAATTCTGTCATATCAAAAGCCATAGCCGATTCTTCAGGTAAGACCGAACTGTTTCCATTATCCCAGGCGCATTTATTAACGCATTTATTCGATTGTAACTTCCATCCATATCCAGTCGCAGGATTTTTTACATTTTTCCCATCCTCAGAGTAAATTGGGGGTTTTCCAACAACATCTTGGTAAAGAGAATATTGAGTAAAATCTTGAACTGCATACAACCCTCTCTTGTTCCTCGTCCCTTGCATCGTTTCAAAGGCATCTCGAGCACTTGAAAGTTCCCCAGGGGTTTGATCAGGAATCATATTTGAGGTTGCATTTCCAGGTGTGCTCAGGTCATCGGTGTAGTTACCTTTTGAAACGACGACGGTCTTTGTTGAAGGGAACCACCACATTTCATACCAATCGTATTCCTGTGCCCATTGAAGTGCTCGGCCGTCAAGTAGAATTGCCTCAGATTCAACATTGTTTTGGACTGTCATTTTGAATAAGGGGACGGTTTTAAGGGTTACGTCTAAAATGACTCCTAATAGTCCTAAGTGGACCCTGAAGGCATTAATCTCATGGGGATCGTCAATAACGCGGATTTCTCCCGTTCCGTCTATAATTGTCATTCGGACTGCTTGATCTGAGAGGGATGGGGGGTGAAGTAAAGATGACCCATGAGCTCCAGTTCCCATTGCACCAGCGACAGTGATTCCTCCTATAATTCATCAAGTTTATTTTTTATTAGAATTATACATTAGGTTAATATTTTACAATTAAAAACGTACCATAGGCAGGGACATGAATAAAACTCTTGTTTCTTTCATGGAGAAATTCTAATACATCTCTCATCTCAGCCCCAGCACCGACGGTTGCCGTATCATCGTCATTTGCCATCATGTAATTGATATGTTCCATTCCCATTGGAATACCCTCTGTACAGATAACATCTGTGATGGAATGTCGACTTCCAAAAGCTTTTACCGTTGTTCCACTTGCAATAGCTGATTTGACGATTTGCTGAACTTCGGAAGCTGTTTTGGGGTAAAGGATTGCACTGGATGGGTTGCAATATATTGTACTCTGGTAAGATTTGTACGAAAACGACCTGTAACAAATTATTTAAAAATTAAAAATATTTCATGTTATTTTTCTGATGAAATTTGATATTACCTTGAACCCGCTCGAGGCTTCATTTGGGAAGGTCCGGCTCTACTTCCTTCCAGATTCAGGCATAAAACAGCCAAAATAGCTATTATTGTCTTCTGAAGCATTTTAATTCAGTTTGAAATTGTACTTAGGATTTTAGACAGTAATTAATTTTGAAAAACTAAAGAATATACGGAATAGACTTTAATTGGAGACCATGGACAGACAAATCTCCAGTGGGAGACTGAAACTGTAGCTACCTTTCGAAAGTCGTTTTTATTTAAAGAACTAACTTGAAAACTATTCATCGTTCACATAAATGGCCCTGGCTTACATTTCCAAAATAGACAACTTGACGTATCGAAGACATAATATAAGCAACCTATAATGCAAAGGGATTGTATCCTTCTCAAAAATGAATTTCGTACAATAATCTTACCATTTAATCCTCTTTATTACTTGTATTTATTTTTTTATTGATAAATTATACATTTAAATGCATTTCAGCAACACCGTAACAGCAATTATACAACAACAATCTGCACAAAACTGCGTCCTTCACCCTAATCTGTCTATATACAATCGTACAACATTTGTATCAAATACAATACAATACGAAACACATCATAATGATCCAGAATTTTGCCAGAAATGACAAATAGTGACTAGATCAATCGACACTCAATTACCAAGTAATGATAATATAAAACATGTATTAAAATATTATTAAATAATATAGGTATTTTAAACGATATGGGCATTTATTTAGACTGGAGAATCCTAACGTTGTTGAATCGACCTGCATCAAGACGATGAAATGTGTCAATATCTGGCTGATGATCTACAAAATCATTGTTACACTTCGTTTAATTCAATAATTCCATTAAAATAAATTTTTATCCTCGTTTGAAATAGTAATTTTACACACCCCTAAAATAAGTTATTTATTCAGAGTACATCAATTTATTTTTATGCAATGCTCAGCAATTTTTTCAGTATCTCAACATTATTTTCTTAAAATATATTCAATTGCTTCAGTCCTGTAACATCTCTGCTAGTTTCTTTTCATTGAAATAATAAATATTAATCATATTGCATTTTCCGAATTATTGCCAGTTGAAAAGAAATAGCTGCAACCTGAAGTAAAAGATAAAACGTAAATTAGATGTTGATTCAAATGAGAAATTTTATTTTAATTTTAGTATTTTAAATACTCAACGTTTCAAAGTTTTGTTTGACTTACCAATCCAATTACAACTGGGACTGAAGATAAGAACTAGCAACGGATTTAATGCTTTAAAAAATCTAACAAGTTTACAATTAGTCGTCAAAAATGGTAAATATTTTGAAATCTCATTTTCACAATTAAAGTAAGCTTTTATTTATTCAATGTTTCTTTATGAACAGATAAAAAGTACCTAGTAAATATATATATGGGATACCTAAATTAGTAATGTTAATTTGCTACACTGCTTAAAAAATACATATTTTATAATACTTCATTTCATCAATTCATGCGTCGGACCGAGGACATCCTAATGAATAATACACTACTTCGAGTTTTGAAATTGAACAAGGACAATGAATTGAGTGAGAACTTGCCCTAAAATCTATAAAGATCGTATTAAACATGTGAATTTCCATTTGTCATTATTGGAAATAATAATTTTCTGTACATGATGAACATAAACTTACGCCCAGAAGTAGGGAGTTGTTCAGATTAAAGTAATTGTTTAGTGAAATTTCAGTTGGTCGAGAAGTCAACATGTCATAAATTCTGCCAAGCTAATTAAATAAATATTGAAGCATACAGGAAGGAAATTAATTGGAAAATAAAAATCATTCTAGCAGACTCTTTACTTGTAAAGTATGAATATTAATACCTCTTTTCGACATTCTTTATTCTCCTCCATAAGTTCTTTATCCTTTAAAAGGTTTGCCAACTTTTTCTCCTAAATTAGCAAAAAATCACAAATGTATATTTTAGCGAATAATTCTAATTTTCTATTTAAATAGCAAGAATCAATAAATCGAAAGGATTAACCTCTTCAGTGATTTGTATAGCTAAACAAATCTGTCCAAAAAGCCTCATCGATGATATGGTAAGAAAGATGCTGACAACAGAAATGAATTTAAATTCGCCAAATCCTCCAATAAAAGCCGCAATAATGAATAGCATAGCCGATGCAAAATAAATTAGAATTGCTATGGTCAACAATTCACGAGCTGTTAAATGTTTCCCTGCCATTTCTGCTTGTTTCCGAATTTTAAGAAGAATATTTTGCCACTGTCGAATCTCTTCCGTACTTATTTGTTCCTTTCCCCATGTCTCAAAAGTATCAAATCCTTTCTCATACCTTTGTTCAACCACTTTTCGAACCTTCAAGCAAAACATTTTCAAAATATTGGGGGATTTTTATATAGAAATTCCAAAAAAGTACCTTTTTAAAACTCATTGAAATCGACTTGAACATCAAAATTGCCACAGAGTCTTCTGAATGTAAAGCTGCAGTAGTAACGAACGTAGTGATTGCAGTAAAAATGACCATGATTGGATATTTTATGTGGACTGCATTGAACATTATGGTCCCACTAAATACTACCGATGGTATTCCAATGTACCATAATTGTAACTTTTTCGCAAACGGTTCCAATTTTTCGAAATTGTCTATTTGAGAACATTTTCTAAACTCTGCATCAATATTGTTCCATTCATTCATCCAGTTAGCAAAATTATTAGAGTTTAACCATCGGATGATATAGTTTAGGGTTGCGTCTGTAATGTATATTATTTGGAAACTACTAAAAACTGCAAGGGTGATTTTATTGCCAGGACTTATGGATGCAATGTGTGTTATATATTCTGTCTCCTGTTTGTTTGCCCATCTGCATTTCGAGAATGATAAAAAAGTTTAACCCTTTAACCTAAACATATATGGTTCGAGAATCCATTTAATTACAAAAAGATGTGTATTATGTGACTTGACTTACATTTCATCGGGGAAAGTGATTATCCCGATCGCCTGGAATATAATCAGAAAATTGCAAGAAACACTTAAGAATGCAACCAAAGCGCATAAGATGAATTCACTCTTTCGAGAAACTCGAAACGTATAATGTACTGAGCGATAACCGGAACCAGATACATTATCTTTTGTATCAAACTCAAGTGGACACAATCCAAAGAATCGGACAAATTGCATCATATTCATAAGCTGAAAAGTTATCCCATTATTGAAGGACTTTAAATACAACGGTTTTAATGCATTTAAAGCCTGGTCGACCACTTTTAAAGAAACGGATTTTTCGCTTAAAATTTCCATTTTTAAATGGTTTTACTAAAACTGGAAAATGACTGGAAAAGAAATGTTGTAGTGTTGTAGACTTGCTTTCTTCGGTAAAACTTGTACTGAAAACTAATTTCCTTTTATGAAATGCATAAAAAAGATCGCCAAGGTGTGTCTTATAATGTGTTGTGCATAATTTAATTTGGTTAAAGTGTATTGATTGATGTATGGATTAATGTATAAATGATTAGTCATATAACGACTGGAAAGCATTTATATTATTAAGAGGTCATCTACACAAACTCCATTTCAGGCAATTTAATATAATAAGTGTTGGTATTTTTTATTGGATAACGGATCACGCCGCTTTTTATAGAAATTGCATTGCATATACCCACAATTTTATTTAAACTGCAAAAATTTCAAAAACTTGCTTTTATAAAATTTTTGCATGCTATTTAAAATTAAAAATTATATTATTTCGCAGGCTTTCCTCATGAAAATAAACCATTGTAAAATGGACAAATAAGGAGCGAAAGATAGGACTTGTACGGATTTGTAACGATGTTTGAGGATTTGTAAGGATGTGTAAGGATTTGTAAGGATGTGTAAGGATGTGTAAGGATTTGTAAGGAAGTATAAGGATTTGTAAGGATTTGTAAGGAAGTATAAGGATTTGTAAGGATGTGTAAGGATTTGTAAAGATGTGTAAGGATTTGTAAGGATGTGTAATGATTTGTAAGAATGTGTAAGGATTTGTAAGGATCTGTAAGGATTTGTGAGGAGTTGAGGGAGTAAGGAGTTGTAAAGCAGAGATGTAAGAGTTTGGCTATTTGAAACCATTTGGAGGTATTTGAAACAAATTGGGTCTATTTAAAACTATTTGGGGCTATTTGAAACGAATTGGGGCTATTTGAAACGAATTGAGGCTATTTGAAACGAATTGGGGCTA
>JAQFZZ010001807.1:0-10090 GCA_034696405.1 Isotoma caerulea | reverse complement strand
AGTGAGTGATCGGAGTGATTGGTCCAAATTTTTATAGAGAAAGGGAGTGATTGGTCACTACGTTTGCCCAACTCTGTTTGGCACGAGGATACTCATCAGGGACATTTTGACATCAGACTTTATCCAATAGTGCCAATCTGCAGAAACAGTCCCACTCATCTATTTCTTGCCAACGCATCCAAGATCCAAACTAGCTAAAAAACCTTCTGCACGGACTAAAGGGTCATTTATAAGTGACATACCCATATGCAATATAAAAGTCATCATTAACTTAATAAAGGGTATATATTTTTAAACCGCTTTGGGATTTCTCTGAAAGACGTAACTAACCCACCCAACCCTTTGACAGTCAGTAGTATAACAACTATAGGTCAATCATATCATCATCACATAACCCTCATCAATTCTCCCACTCAATTGTTCCAAATAACAAAAAAAAACAATTTTGAAAACTTTCGCTCTAATATCTTTGTTTTAACTTCGTTCAAGTAGAAACTCTAACTTTATTATCAATATCGATTCTAATATTACTAGTTGTAAGCAGACTTGAATTTCTCTTCTGTCCACCACCTCCACCTTGTTGGTTCAACCCGAGGGATTTCTGATGTGACGAACTCCTCCAAGAAGGTCCCTTATTCCACCCTCCAGGGTTAACCTTCAAATATTTGGAAAGACAGGGACACTTTGAGCTCATCACTTGAGAGAACGCTAGACGGAATTTTGAATTGATCCAGAAGTAAATAACGGGATTGAAAGTGGTATGAGACATTGCTAAGAAGTGGCAAGTGAGGAATAAATAGGGGAACATCTCAAGATCCAAAATCCACAAGGGTCCGTGTTGGTAAATCATGTAGACAATGTTATAAGGGATCCACGCCAAGGTATATCCGAGAACGACTGACAGACTCAAAATTACTGTCTGAAATTTAAATGAGAACAAATAGTATTTCGTTCGTGTCATTTAATAATTCATGCGAAAAGACTAAAACTATGAAGTAAAGTAGCAACCTCAATCTCTTCTCTTGTGACAAACTTATGCACTTTTGGCATTCCATATTGTTCACAAGGTCTTTATTATACTTTTTTCTTTGATAAATCGGATTTTTAATGTTTGATATGACAAGTATTATTTGACAGTGACATACAAGTTTAGTGGATGAATCTGACATGTGTCGCATATCCATAATTTCAAACTTGAATTCTCAGTAATTTTATTTATAGTTTTGCAAAAATTAAAATTCTTTTTTTCTTTACTGGCTGAGAAAGTTTGGCTGCTTTTTTCAGAGTTAAAGACCAAATTTTTGTGCATTTAAATTTTTTTTATAAAAACTTCAAGATGGCATTTTTATTATTTCTATTCTACATTAGAGTGGATTTATCTTTTTCACCTTTGTTGTCTTTGCGACATTGCAACTTGAGAAATTGAGAAAAGAATCTTTTTATTTTTACTACTTCTAAAAGTTCTAAGAAACTTAAAATTGCCAATAAAGACTACACGAACCATTAAATAAGGAAAGCAAACAAACATTACAATAAATTACCTAAAAAAGCCCAATAAATTATGAAAGTATTGACAAACCTTTCTTTTCCCTTTACTTGGCCGAGGATTAGGTGAATTAGTGTGAAGTACTCTTTTGCCCCAAACGACTAATGAGATTCGAATATAAGTGTAAATGAGAACACACACTGGCCAGATATACTGGAGAAATAAAAGGGCCAGGTTGTACGTCAACTGTTTTCCTGGAGATTCCCATCCGTACTGAAAAAGTAAAAGTATAACTTCTAAATACTTCTAATTAGCATTTAAGCTTTAATTAAAATAGCATGCGCCATGCGTTCTTATTTCATAAAAACATATAAACCAAAATAAAAGCCAAATGAAATATTTCTGATTAAATTTTGACTTTTATAAAAATATTCCATTGAAAAGTTTGAAACAATTAAAATACATGTTTTTAAATAATTGAATAAAAAATTCGGAATTTAAAAAATAAAAAAAGTCCGAATTATTTCTTTCAAAATCAAGACTACCAATTTCCAAACCATTTGTAACGGCTTAAAGTGCCCCACCTACCTCTGAACACCTAGGAAGGTTAACCCCCTCATGAAACTCCAACTTAGCATAAATGGCGACAGGAATAGCGGTAATAAAAGCCGCAATCCACACCCCCACAAGGGTCATCTTAGCATGAGTCCTAGTCCAGCCCGGTTTCAACGGATGAATAATCGCCCTATAGCGATCAATCGCCAATGCCACAAGCGTATAAGCCGATACAAAAACTCCCACAGCCTTCACCGGTAACAAGAGATGACATAGGACCTTACCAAAAGGCCAATACTGCCAAAGTATCTCAATATACCCGGTAGGGACACACAACACCACAGTAAGTAAATCTCCCAGGGCTAAATTCCCCAGGAAATAATTCTGCACAGTTTTCATCCTAGGATGAGTGTGATGGATTGTATAATACACTAATAAATTCCCTAAAAGTCCACAGACGAAGACTAAATTGTATAAAATGTACGAAGCGATTCGAAATCCCACAGCGAACTCAAATGGTTCTTGTTCCTCTGGGGCGTCTGAATTTGAATACAACTCTGGATAACTCTCCTCCGTACCATTTGCTCCAGTAGTAATATTATAAAGAAATTCAACATCTTGAACTGGAGGATGAGACGGGAAAGAGTAATTTCCAGACATTTTAACCCTCCGAATGTCAAACATCGACTGAGTCATTTGTAACTTTCGTTTCGTGGTTTCATCTCGTTGCAAACTCTTTCCTTTCCACGGTGCAGAAAAAGGCTTAAATCTTTCTCCAGTTTCCTTAAGAGTTTTTGCACAAGCCTGGATTGGATTTTGGATTGGGTTGGATGTTTTACTTTTACTGGATCTTCATAATCTTTAAAATGAGATAATTTTTATCCCTTTTTTGTATCGTCCAAAGAGAACTCAAACTTTCTCCAAAGATCATAATGATAATGCATAGTGCATGTTCATAAAACGGGGTTTATTAGCTTGGCTTCAAAATTTGCAAATACAATACAAGGAAAGGTACTTTTCTCCTAAGGGAGATCATTTTACTCGAATAAATCCTAAAAAACCTAGAAACCATATTGGTTTCGGATTTCATACCTTTTTTCCATTCACTTGCTACAATACAATCTAATAATATGAGCTTTAGGATTTGGGACAGTCGGGTCTTGTTAAAGTAACACGGGTATTAATGTATTTAAAAAAAAACATAAAATATAAACACTAAACAACTGTTGACTGTAAAAATTTCCACGGAAAAAATATTCAAACGCAGAAACTTCCAGAGACTTTCTCCACTGCCTAAATAAACAAGTCAGGTCAATCAAAACAAATCCGATCCCACCCGCAGCCTTGCTTATTGCTTATGGTTTTTGTCCACCCGGAAATTAAGCTGGTCGATGTCAAAACGCTTTTGATCTTTTCATCTGTCTATCAATAATCTGGATTCTGAACCCATCCATCCAATCCAATACAATCCAGTTCACCTAATAATTTACTTCATATTATGCGGACGTGTGTGTACGCCTGGAGAGAAAACCCCTACTGCGTTTTATAATCGACTAAAAACAAGTCGCACTTCCGATTATTGCTTTAAGGTTCACTCTAGAACTTTGTGGAAGAGATTAAAAGTTAAAAGGCTTTTAGAACTCTTTGAAAGATATATTTAAATTTTGCAAAACTGTGTGACATTTTGTAAAATTAAATAGCTCTTACATAATACACGTTATGTAATTAAATATCACTTTCACTTTTAAATTACTTTTTCCCATATAGCTTTAAATAACTTAGTAAAGTTTTCCCATAAAATGTATTAAATTGTTTGCATAAATCACTTGTCCCTGCTTAAGCTATATAATTAATTCTTACGTGGCAAAATTAGTATTTTTCGTAGTGCCAAAAACCCCGAATGTCAACCCTAGAACTTCCAAAGCCTCTTGTTGTATTTCTAAACCCACAGACCAGATCAGGGTTCCCTAAAAATCCTTGAATTTTTATCACTCAACTTCAAAAATAATTTATAAATGGCCCCTTTAAGGCCATAATAATGCTACAGTTAGCGTTGCACAACCGTTGCACAACACACCACAAGATAAGCTCTATCCTACTAGTCTTTGTTGATTTTTTCCAGAAGGAAGTCGATTTTTTACAGCCGGATCGATCCCTCCCGATCTTGTTAATGATTTCTTCATAGAGAAAGTGGAATTTGCGAATAGCTTCACTTTTACTTGCATCTAGGATTTTCTTTCATCAAGATGAGATCACAGAGAGAGATCCCATTTTGTTAAATATCCATCTGGGTCCAAATGGTTACTGTAAAAGTAAAACCTCTGTAATAATCATCACATCACAATCCCCACTGCCAAGGACAGACTGGCCTGCCTGGCCTGGCCCATACTTACACTTACAAAACCAAACCATGGATATATAATGAAATGAACATCTAAAGTCTAAACCAACAACTACTGAGAAGATACACTTCACTCTATTTAGGTTATATTAATGAAATGATGATCATCTCATCTCATCATGAAAATCCTCACATACACATAGGCTTAATAAATTGCACCAATCTGCAACATACGCTTTTAAGTTATTTGTAGTCTGTGACAGTAGTCGCTTGCCTTTTTTAGAAGTGTATAAGGCTTGGTCTCAGTCGGTCCAAAATATCTGAACAATTGCACATATTAACTAGGAATTATTTAAAACTTCTGTTTTCATAAAATTATAATAAAAATTAAAGTTTAAACTGTTTGAAAATGATTAAGCGAGGCTTTTAAAGGTTACATCATTTTCAAAACTTCCTAGACACTTTTAATAACGCCTGATGAAACTTTTTTAAATGTATATTTTTAAATTCTTCAGGCATTTTATAAACTGCCGAGTTAGGACATGAACACAAGCTTAACAACGAAAACCACGTAATTTTGTCTTTTTTTGTAAGCCGAAAAACTCGAGATTGCAGTTTTGTGGCACCCAATTTGCCGTTCTCCTTGTCTATGTCAAAGGCTCAACTTGAAAGTGACAAATTGACTGACTTCTCCATCCTATCTGACACTCATTTATCTCACATCATTATTAACAACTAACAACTACATTGAAATTTCCTTTAATTCATTTACATTAGTATTTAGTCAAAGAGCCATTCACACTTCGTGAGGGTTCGATAAATTCCATAATTTTGTTACATAAATAAATTAAACCTTTAGATAATTAACGAATAAATTGCACAGGTTGTAAAAGTAATCACTTTACCCCCAAATAAATTGTGAATGGCCTACTGAAAAAAAAAACATTTTATTAAGTCAAATCTTAATAACACACAAACACCTCTGTACCATGTAGTGGCTTATCAGAATCGAATGTTTATCAAATAATGCGTTTATCATCAAGAGTTCATAGCCAGCAGGGATCAACAGAGAATTATAAATTAAGTCAACACACATCCGCTGTTTGTTGTTTCTAAAATTCTTTGATAAAAATGCAATCAATTGATTATTTTACTTTAAAACTTATTAAAATTACTCCACTTTTTTTCCTAATAACATCGACTTGGGTATTGTAAAGTAAAATCTTCCAGTTATACTGATATACTGATATACTGAAACTTAAGTCAACATCATTTACATGTAATGTAAATTGCATATTGGTAAAATTAATAAAAACATGTCGTTTACAGTTGAGATTTTTCTGGATCAGAAATTAATAATATTGATTCAGAAACGGTAATTAAAAAGTATACGAACAATTTCTTGCAAAAATCCAATCGCGGTCAATCGCATTTTAAATGTTTAACAAAATGATTAAATTCTGCTTTAAGTGTTTTTTTAAAGTAAATTTTTATATTTTTCACAATTTTTCACTACTCCGTTGAAAGTTTATTATCATTCCTAGTTCCCATTTTTACTTTAATGAAGCTAAATTAAACTCCTAACAAAAGTAGAATGTATTTCTAAACAAATCTCTTCCAATTTCCAAACGTCTAAAATACTACTCTTTCTTTATATAAAACTAGACCTTCACATTTTCTTCAAAAACAAATGTAAACCCCCTAGTAAAATCCACAATTTGCAAATATTTGCTATATAAAATATCAGAACGACCTTCATCTTCAATCTACTTCTTGTTTCTTGTCTCTTGGAATCTTTCTGTATCAATAAGGAAGTCAAACTTTAGACTTTAAAGAATGCAAGCAACAATATAAATATTCAAGCCGAACTAATAACTTCCAAAAAACACAAAATCTAAAGATAAATTTGATACACACGAACAATCCAGTAGAAAATGAACGACTCAAAAATATCTTTCTCTCAAATGGGTTTGATTCACAATCCACACTAAAGAACTAAAAACCTTGCTGAAGGCTGTATTTATTTATTTGTTAAGATGTCAAAAGTGTAACATCACACTCTAGACAAGTTTCAGCTCTCATGGTTAGTAAAAAGTTAATAATTCCCAGAATGAAAAATTTAACACTTTAACTTAAAGTGATAATACATTTTGTAAACAATTAATCATCGATTCTTCTCTGCAAATATACCTTCTTATTTGTTTAAAATAAGAGTATGTAATATCTAATATCACATTCTCTCACAATATTTTCCAGTTCAGGTATCCAATATTTAATATGCAAATTACTAGCACAAGGTGACACATGGGATTCGCTCAGGCGTTTAAAAAAGTAAATACGATTCTGTCCAACTTTTCAATAAAGTTTCAAACTCATTTCCATTTTCCATATCCGATTTCCGGGTCTCTCTGCCCTGGCGCAAAGTAAATCTGTTTAAAATACTTTTTCAAGGCTAATCGCAGTGGAATTAATTGGGAAAGATTAATGACCTGACCGCATAAAATAACAAAATGACATGACTTTAGTCTCTGCCAAAATTGTTAACCCCGTGGGATACAAAAGCAGGTAGGTACGCCTATTGAAAATTCTCTTTATTAAAAAGAGATACACTTATTTCTACAACTTCTCATCTATGATCTACTCCACTTCAAAGTAAAGCTTTGTTTATTTTTCTTTTACATCTACAATGTGCTAAACCCTCATCTTTAGATTTCATCACCCACTTCACAGCTTTTCATAAAACTCCTTTTTAATTACCATTCCAACTTCCAACCTCCAACATTTCCAATACAAATATCCTCTTCATGTAGATAAAGAGAATCGGACGGATTTATCTGTACCGCCTACACTTTTCCATTCCAGATTTCAGACTAATGAATTCCACTAACTGCAGTTAACTGCACTGTATTCAATCAATAGACATCGGACCACATCATAATCTCGTTGAATGGGATGCATACAAAGTGACTGGTGACATTTTCAAGATAATGTCACGCGATGCTTAAGATTTTTCAAGAAGGAAACAAGAAACAATCTAAGTAGCCCAAAATGTAGAAAGTGTCTCAAATATCCCAAATCGAATATTCCATTCATTTTTAATCCAATTTTAATAAAAGTTTATACTTAAAATTAAAAAGCAGTGAATACCATGCAATGTATACAATCTGAAACTAAAAATAGTCTAGAAATCCAAAAACTTTTGGAAAATTCAGGTGCAGTTTTGCATCTCGGAATGTCATAAGCAGGAGAAAAACAGCCATAAAACTTTTCCAAGAAAAGTCATTTTAAAGACGACAATACTTTACATTTTAATATAAAGCATTTTCAATATATATTGAATTTATTCGAATTTCTCATTAGAATTTCGCCTTCAGATTCTGCCTACGCTTTAAAAATAATTGGATCTGTATTCTGTTTCACGTATATTTATTTTCTTTCCGGGTTAATAAAGATAAAAGAAATTCAAAGTATTCTATCTCAAGTCACATTTATAGCACATTCAGTCATTCCAAACTGTTACTGTTAATACATTTGAAATTTGAATACTTATTTGAATACTTAAAGTTTTTCGAAGAAGCTTTTTATAATTCCGATAGAAATTATAAGCCCATTACCTGCACTCCCTGAAAAAGGTAACCAAACCCAATCCGATTTATTTTTAACAATGCAAAACCTACAAACCTCTGACATTAAATTCGCAAAAAACCAAACCTAACAACAGATAACATAAAAACTTGCACTCAGCAATAGAATAACAGAAGCCTTGAACAAAACTTATGTATTTGATTAAAGCAATCAGGATTGATGAAAACAATTAAATGTGAAGATGTTTTCAAATTAAATGGAAGTGTAACCAAGTTCCTGTCCTTGCGGTAGTATTTCAAAGTTCTTCCACAATTTTAAACCAATAAATACAATCATTTGTCACAGAAGTCTCCTCTCACACATGCGACAAGCATAAAGTTGGCGAGAGCTTTTATTATTATTATTATTGCTAGCTATTAGCATTATTTGCATAATTAAACTGAAACCGTCTTGATGAATTGGAAGCAATAAAAAGCCACTTGTGCCCAAATAATAAATTCCACTCATATTCGCACACTGTATATTATATTATACACTAAAAGAGCATGGAATAGAAGTTGGAGAAAGGCTATATCTTTTTTGACAGATGGTTTCCCTATACTTTGACTTTGTATCTAATAACTTTCATATAAATACCTACGGTTTATATAAGTGCATTAATTTCCTTATTATTAGGAGATCGGTTCGGGCTGGCCTATTTCTGCTTTTTAAATTCTTGGATATTTCTTAATTTTAAATTAGGAACTAATTTTTATCCTATTTTTTTCCATTGTCACTCAAAATACTCCTTGGACGTAAAAGGGGGTTCAAGGACATTTTATTTCAAAAGTGTTTTTACAAAATAAGCATTGATCACAATTTTATAAGAAATTTCATAACATGGGGGTGGCAAAGAGATGAACAATTGGAGTCTAATTGTATCAATACGGGTTTCCATAGTTACCTTTTTACACATACAGTAAATGACAGTAATGCATGATATTTTTATATTGATAATAATAGATATTGATATAATTTCCGAGTTTAAATAGTATCACACAATAATAGGCAATTTTTATAACTACTGGACAATCAAGTTTTAAGTCTATTTAAAAACATTTTCTTACTAAACCAAGTTCAATGCCCAACGCTATTTTAAACTCCAAATGACAACTACGAAACAATTATATATTACTGTTAAATGGTGAAAATAGGAAATAGAATGTTGTTGTAAAAATAGAAACGACAAGGTCCAATCCAACCTCTTTCCACAACCTTTGTAATTGTAATGAAACTGTACTATATTACAATTAAGAATTCTCACTCTGGATTTCTTGATGCATACTCCGGATATTTTAATTAGACAAGTAGATTGAGATGCGACTCCGACTCAAGTCATTCTCATAACTAGAGTATTGTACAATGACATGTTAAATATTCAATTATTAATTCAGCCATCCATTCAAAAATCACATTCCTTGATTTCCATAATAATGAAACTCTGTTTGACAATTGAGAATTGACAACCCTCGAGAAATAACCAAAAACTCACCACGTGATTTATAAACGATTTCATATCTACAGTCCTCTTAATGCAAATATAACACACCTGAAACAAAGGTAAGCACTCTCGTAATAAATTTAAATCCCTTGTCCTGTTGTTTCTCATATTAGTTAGGAAATTGTGCTTTTGTGTTTTGTTTTACGACTTTGGTGTCAACTGCACACCTATTTCTGCTTAAATCTTTCTCTGTGGAAAATGTAAGTGTCATTTTGTCATCCAGTTCCTTTACCTTTTCTGCAATCAATAAAAGCATCTCGACATTCTCGACATTCAACATAACTTCAAACCTGACACAGTTTGCACTCCATTGCTTTGTCTTACTGTCAATTTCCTTGTCTTTATCTTTGCTTTATTAAGTAGCGTGAGCTACTTTATGGGAATGCTCTGTCCGTCTGTCCGTTCGTCTGTCACCCAATTTATCTCAGGAATGGATTGACCTTTTGACATGCTGTTTTTTGGTTTAGACTCGTTAGGTCAATATGACCTTTGGTATTGCAAATCATCACGCTGCGACAAAGCGCACTGGTCGCGCTCATGAGCGCTTCAAAGCGCATAATACATAAAAATCATGTAATATGTG
>JAQFZZ010001806.1:0-10094 GCA_034696405.1 Isotoma caerulea | reverse complement strand
AAGCCCCAGAAAGCTGGACCTGTATTAGAATAAATTAAAAACTTCATTTTAATTTCTATTGCATCTTTAAAAAATAAGACAAAGGTCAAAGTGCAACTGCAGTCATTACAAGCATGCAAAAGAATTTATCAAGCCAAACATTAAACAACAATAAGAAATAAGCCATTTGTCGAAAATTGCATAAAAAATTTCAAAAAAGGTCAAGAAACTGAACTGAATCAAGGCTAAGTAATCAAAAGAACAAGATAGCTTTCAAACTTTTTTTTTAAACTTTGGCAACTCTTGAAGGGTAAAAAGAAGGAAAAAATCTACGCGAGATAAAAAGCTAACTAGGTGGTTGTACTTTCAACTAGATATTAGTATACGGATGTGTGAAAGGAAGGAAAAGTTTCTTTGAAATGGTGATGACATTGAGCAATATCTGTGCAAATTATGTAGAAGAAGGTATATAACAATGTGGGTTTTTTTACAAAGTAAAAGACGATTTCATTTCATGGGAATAAAGTAAAAGTAAGGCAGTGCTTAGGAGAATATTTGTAGAGATATCGATGCTTTCTTTGACTTTGCTTTGCAACAGAAGAAACATATCGTAATACTCTGTAAAGTTACAAGCATTTTTATACTATAAGAAGGTATACACTTTTGTCTGCTGATAAGTGTCAGTTCAACGTTAGAAAATGCCCGGTTAAGCAAGGGTGAAAGTTCCGGGTAGATTTCATTTTTTGGTTAGGGAACTTATGATGATCATCATGACTCTATGTTGATATGAAACAAAGTTTGAGCATATCGTAATAGGTATTGGGTTGGGTCTTTATATAAAATGCGGTCAAGTTGGCTAAATAGGGAAGAATAAATTTCTACATATATAATAGATAGGTGAGAATAAAAGAAAACACGAGATGAAGTAAGTCAAAGGACTTTACGGATTTTGCTATCCTAATACTCAGATACCTAAACATAACTGACATATGGACTTTGTTCGTGGTTTGGTTTGGTTTCATTGGTATTGGTGGTGGTGGTAAGTAGGTGTGTATAGTAGTAGTGAATGTGGTGATGACTTGTCGATAGAAAAGGTATGAGATTCAGAGAGTTTTGGTGTATTTGAACAATTTGTGAAGAAAGGGAGAAAGTCACTCGGAAGTATAAAAGGGGCTCATGAATTTTTCATATTTTTTGTGTGAAGATGTTTGGGAGTATGCCAATTGAAGATCGGGCGAATGGATGGATTCTTTCTTGTCTCAGTGTTTGTTTGCCTCTTGGATTTACTCCATTCTGTACGGATTTCATTGCCATGAGTGGCTTGCGTTTTTCCATGTTACTAGATTTGTTCGTTGTAGATGTAGAGAGTTGTGAAAAGCCTTTAGTTGATTGGAGCCAGGAGTAAATCCTCTGCCTGACAGTCTTCATTTTTTCCTCCTAGTATGTAAAATTATTGCAGAAGGGGAAGTTGGAGAAAGCACATGTATGAATGAATGCATGTGTGTGCACTGACATAAGCATTATAATATTATGTACTTTCAAATTGTTGTATGTGTCTGAATGAACTCCAGAGGTTCTTGTGTTGTCTGTCGGTAAGGAAGAAATTGGCATAGAAGTGTCGACAATATCCTGTGTTCACCTGTGGAGGAGACATGATGTAGGTGCTGAGCTGCACGAACCTCTTCTGATTGAGAATAGGCAGGAGAGAGGAACTAAATATTTGTAGTAGGAATAGAACTAGGAATAGATGAATGGCTGAGTTTGGTGATTTATGCAAGACAGGTTGAAAGAATTGAATAGAAGTAGCAGCAGGAGTCAACTGGAGAAAGCTAGAGAGAGGTAAACCAAACGAAACCAAATCAGCCCCAGACCTCCAACTTCCAACTAGACCAGGAGGGTAATGCATGGTAAATGATATGATGATGATCGTGGTACGTGTGGTTCCTCTTTCTAGGTTGCATTTTGCGGATTGAGAAGAAAAGGGTCATACTTCATAGCCGGCTGAGTGAATGTGAGTGCATAGTAAAGTGTGTACATATAAAAGTATAAAAGGTTCGTGTTGATAGTTGTGGTGTGGTATGGTGTAGAGGCAGGCACATTCATATCTACACTATAATAGGAGAATATATAACACTCTTCCAGAAAGAAAGGTCCCAATGGGGTAGAAAGAGTGTGGGAATGTAATCATGATGGATGTTATTCTTATTATTCCAGAGGGATGGGAGCAATTAATTGTTCGTGCTCATCAATGTTGATTTATGTGAAGAGAACGTATCGGCCGAGGAAGCGAGGCGATGTGTCTCGATACTCTTGAATCGAGTCCGGTGGCTGGCACACTATCCATAGGGGATTAAGACTTCCCCTTTGTCTATAGCCCAAGATTTCCTACCAATTCGAACAACTTATAGGATTACATTACACACAATGTAGTGAAAGTGAAGGGCAAACACAGATCAGGTCGGGATAATGATGTATGTAAGAAGTTGCCGGTCATATTATGTGTGCGGGATGTGTGTATCCATTTTACTGTGCTTTTTTAATTCTTTTTTCTTTAGTAGGTCATTAATAAAGCGCTTAATTACTAAGAAATATCTTTATCAAACGCTGTATTGAGAAATCCTTAACTGTCATTTTAATTGTCCTCTTTATACCATGAAATTTGCACTTGACTTCTGAATGCTTTAAGAGTCACTGAGTACTTAATTGTATAGTTTGTATATTGGATAGTTGAATGAAAGAAGGTAAAAGTGTGTGTGTGTGTGTACCTTACGTAGTATTGCATTATAGTATTAAGGTATCATCATGACGATCATCAAAGGCGATCGGACATTCTTAGTAGGCGAAATAGACGGAGTGAAGAAATAATAGAGAGAAAAATAGATCTCTGACTCTTGGTTTGGATGGGGCAGCCAATAATATGACCTTTTCTCTCACTTTTCTCACCGCTCTTGTAGTAAAAAAATCAAGAAAAACGAGCCCGTTAATCTTCAGAGTCGAGAGGGATGCTACTAATAGTATTATGCTTCTACATAGAGCATGTATTATATTTGATACAAAAGTAAAAGCAAAGTCCGTACTAGTGGAAGAAGAACAACCTTTCTTTCCTTTCTCTCTTTTTCCGGTTAAGAGGCAAACTTATGTTCCCATTTATTTAGCTTCTACAATGGATTTTTGTAGATTGAGTCTAGAGCCTTTTTAACCTTTTCTATGAGAGAAAATAGCCAAGAAACATAAAGCTTCTTTAACGGGGATTTCCTTCGAGCAACAAAGATACGATTCGAGGTTCGTGCCTCTACTCACTATTCTACCTCTTATCTAACTATTCACCCACCTTCCCTACTATTCATATGTATTCCAATTTTCAATCCATTTATACATACCTGCTTTTAAAATGTTTCAATGCAATAGGTAACAATATCATCTACTTTCACTGAGGTATTTTACTCTCATTTTTCTCCTACTATGGATCCCCTGTTTATACCTTTCACCACACCACGGATGACAGGGCTACTCACATGTCCAACAGTTTCATCCTGAATCCCTAAAGCAACATTCACTGTCCCAAGTCCATCGTCTTCCACATATCTATACTTTCAAAAGTAAAACAAGTCAACAGATCTGTTGAGTCTTTTTCATTCAGTTCGACATCCATTCTTTTCATACCTTTCATATGTAAATCCATTTGGCTTCTTCACACATGCAATCGTTCTGGTTAATGTGGTAATGAATTCCTGAAGGATATTTTCCCCTCAATTCTCTCTTTGTCACTTTTAACAAGGGAAAGCAACAGAAGAAATCGCTGTTTTCTTTAGACGCATTTTTGCTACGTTAGCCAGACCAGTTCCGTCAGCATCAACAAACAGGTCAACATTAACATCAGGTTGGATAATGCAAGAAAAAAACAGTTTCCTTACCCTACTCTACCCTACCATCACCACCTGGGTGTACTTCTCAAAGGGTAAAAGGTGGTTCATGTTTACCCAAATGGGTCTTCTACTTTGTATTGCATTGCATTGGGCTCTTTTCAGCTTTTTTACTTGATTCAAACTATGGACAGAGTACACACCTACCAACCTCAAGCTCAACTTTCTGCATTTTGAATACGAAAGTATTCAATGAAAATGCACCTTAAATGATTGTAAGACTGCAGATAGAAAAGGTAAATCGGTTTGTAGTTTTGGTATTGGGTAGAACCTAAGTAGGTGATGTGATGTGATAGTTAGAAGAAGAACTTTCCCATTTATAAGATACTTTAAGTTGATGGGATCAGTAAGATACTTTAAGTATCTTCTGGAAGAACTCATGCCTACTATTACTATATAACAAGGTACAAACTACACCTAACTATCTTTCTATTGGCAAAATATACCATACTGAATATTTATGTGTCCTTGTTGAAAGTATTATAGTTAATATTGCTAGTTGATTTTCACTTCTGTTCCTCTAGTATAATAATAACAAATCTATGTGAATTGGAATCTAAAGGCAAACAGAGTGGGAATGCATATCTAAATAACTACTTAAATAGCAAAGTGTATAGGATATATAGGGAGCAGTCATTCCAAAATGAGTCTTGACTTTATCACTGTCTTCCAATTGCTAAACCGTAATCTCCCTGAAATGATTCCCGTGTAAATTAATGAGACAGATCGTTTTCCAACTTGAGATTTATTACCAACTCCATAATAAGGATGATGATGATGATGATTCCCTAATATATACTCTAACTACGATCATACAATCACTGATTCTGCAACTGCAAGGAAGTTAAACTGAATTTGTAGTTCGGGAGGAAAAAAGAAAGAGAAAGGAGAAAAGGTACGTTTTTAAAGGTATTATCTCCTATCTATTGGAAAGTAGTATTCAAGGTATAATACTCAAAGATAGTATGGGAAGAAGACGGAATTCAGAGAGAAAGGAAAAAATCGGATGTCTCCTTATCATTTTGGTTTTGGTTGGTTGACTGACTCTGTCATGGACTGAGATTTGCTAGTGGTGGTGGTCTGATATACCCCGTAGTAGTAATTCCTAACCCTTTTCCCCTTCTTGTCCTCCTCTGCTTTCTCTCTCTCATATGAATTTTGATTCTTTTGATGACTCCAGCATATTTTTTCCTCCCTTTCCGCAACTATTACCACAGGACTATTTTTAACCCGGGAGAAAATCCTCCGAATTACATACATAGAGTCAGGAACTAACTATCCTAGAGTGAATCCTCTAGTTTCATGAATCAACTTGTAAGTGTATTAGTAAGCAGTAAGCAGTACACACACCCCTATGTACGTACGTACTGGTGTGCACTACCTAAAACTATTACTATATACTAAGTGACATGAGAAAGCATATCTGAGGTTTAATATGATTACGACTTAGGATACGGCAGTTGCTTCAGGTCTTCTTATCCCAGAATTTATACCACCAGGTTAAATCTAACCTAGTAAAACGTAACTGAAGTGACTCCCAGACCTGCCTGTCCCATCATCATCATCCCCAATAGAGAATTCAAAGGGCAGAAAGGAGACAAACTGTACTATCACCCACCACACAACACCTTAGTTAGAGTAGATATCCTATTATATGAAAACTGTTCAGACACTATCAACTAGTCTTCTGGTGGAGGAAGAAGTCACCCACCGGATGATAAAACTCATGAGGATTTCTGCTGAGTTCACAACAAAGTCAACTATGTAATAGTTTCATAGTAGGAATTGAGTAGCAGTCAAGTCAAGCCAGTGGTAACGTTGGTTGGGACATCACATCACTGGGACATCAGTACGAGAAAGAAAGCCTATGCAGCAGGAGAAAGCATATATAATATATATTTTCTACACAGAGTAACATCATCCCCCTTGCTATATATATATATTACATGGCATAACTACTGCCAAATATCATTTTACTTACTACTATGACATAACTTTACTTTCAGTACTACCAACAACTGTCCAACTACTAGTTATTCCATATCATATAAATCTACCACCACCACACACTTTGTAGAATCCATCTATCTCTATACAAAATGGATGAACAACTACTTCCTATTAGACACTACTACTTCTTCTAATAGGAAAAGTTGCTTTGAGAAAGTTGAGAAGGTTGAACAAGGAATATGGGCAAGAAGAACTAGTCTAGTATAGTTTAGCCAGTCTCATCTCATCTCATTTTTCCAAAAGCAAAAAGACCCCTGTTTCCTTCTCTCATAAAAATTGAAATCGGACAGTTTATTTTCACAAAAGCCAGATGCAAAAGTGCCGACTACCAAATCACAAATCTATGGGAGTGAAAGAATGAATGAATTGGACTACACTATATTATCCTCCACATGGAAATATGATCCTACACATGTCTAACTAAATGTCTGTCATACTCAATATTATCAGCGTTGAAAATATTTGTACGTCTGTCTCTTCTGATTTATGACCTACACAATTCCCCTCTTCTATCTATCTGCTTACTCATGGTTTGTTACTACCACTTTCACAAGTAAATGATTCAAACTAGCTTGTGTTAAACTGTTAATACCCAATGGTTATAATAATAAGGTAGTTCTTGAAAGAAATTTATATGAAACTTGTAACTGTTTGAAAATCATTAGGTTCTAACAACTTTGTACAATAAACTAGCTAAAACTAGGTACTTACTTCATACAATACGAAGCCAACTGTGTAACAACTTACTGCAGAGTACAAATAGAAAATACAACCAAGTTAGACACTTAATGTTCAAGTTGTCTTCTACTACTTCTTCTTCTCTGCTGAGAAAACTTGAGGGACAGAAATTTATGATAAGATGAGATATATAATAATAAAAAAAACTTCCCCAAATCCTAATCCTTTAAGTGGAGTCTATATGCCACGCGGTAGTGTTATGTTATTGCTCCCTTATATCTCAAAGAGGAAGGAAAGTAGTTTACCCTGGCGCCAGTGCCACATCCAGCGGTCTGGCTCTGATTCTGGTTATCCCATAATGCAATGTAATAATGTAATATCCGATGAAACATAGATATATTCTCCACCCCCACTATCCGACCAAGAAGAAGATTCCAAGAAGTCTGCCTCTCTTCTACCATAACCGACAAGAAGGTTTTATATCAACCAACCAAGTTAAGAAGAAGAATAGTTTCTACAGCAGAAGTCAGTTGTACAAAAGTGAGTAAAAGTAGTCAATGTGTAAGTACTAACTGTTACTTGCTGCTATCAGTTTAACAAGGAAAAGCCTTTCTTCATATTCTTGCTGAACCTTCTAAGAGTTACAGCTTTAAATTGGTCTAGTGGATTAAAAATGCCATGGAAAATGACTACTGGCTTACCCTCTATTAGAGAAAGTCTACAGTGAAAAATCACAAAAGTTCGTAATTCACATAGGCGACCAGAATCATTAAAATCTGGAAAGAAATAATGATCTTCTCTAATTTAATTTTCTAAAATGTATTTTAAGTACCGTTAAAAGTGTATTTTTATTAGACCCAATGCTCAATACTAAAGCACATGACATGAAGGTGCATGTAAGTCAATATGGAGAAAGCATCTATGCATCTAAGAGATCAATCGTCAAACGAGATCATAACCCAGTCCAGTATCATGAGATTTTTTAGCTCTGTTTATTTATTATGTTGGTGTTAGCCGGATTTCATCCGTTAAGTCAGTTCCTTACCCCCTCCAGACTAGATAGGGGATATTACCTTTAGTAAGAAGAAGATTCACTATTCTATATGTTAAGAATGCTTTCACATGGAATGGAGTGTATACTACTCCAAGTTTTCATTAGATCAGCTCAGCTTCCTGGCTTTGAGAGGATATTGGGATAAATAGTTTTTGATCAAACTAGATACTCAGGAAAAAAGTGATGGGATCAAGTTGGATTCCCCCTGAAGAGTTCACCAATCTAACCTACCACCAAGGAAGCACCACTGTACATCCAGTTCCACCAAATACAATCCTCTAAGAATAAAGGCAAAAGCTACACACACATAAGAAGCCCGAACAGACTGAGTGGACAGATCTATTCAGTGATAGAGAAAAAATCAGTAGCACAACCCGACCATCACTTCTTTCCAAACTATCAAATCCTTCGGATGAAATCATCCCATGCATGAATTTTTCTTGATCCATACGACTAGCCAAGTCCAAGTATGGCAATGAACCAACGAAACCAACCAGTCACAAACAGACTCTCCATTACGCACACACACAAAGGGTGAAAGAGCAAAAAAGTCCTCTTATGGCACTTAAAGACCAAAACCAAAGAACAGACTTTGATACATATGCATGTCTTACTTTTGAAATTCAGCCACCTATAGCTAGCTACTTGTATCAAACACACCGATTTTCCTAGCTTCTTTGGTCTATCCTATTTGCACCTTAAAGTACACAAGGTGCAAATACGTATGTACTTATAAGCATAAAATATTTGGCCGGTGTCGTCGTATCATCATCCCATCGGTGAAAAGATGTCTTGGTCCATTAGAGTGGACCTCATGTGAATATTTTTCTTCTGTTGTCCAAAATGGACTTTGCTGGTTATGAAGCCCATTAGGGAATACGTACGAAGAAGAAGGAGAGGAACATCTGAGAAGCTCTTAGCGGCCACTTTTTCACTTTCACTCTGGCTGGATAACAATAATGGAGAGTTAGAAAGGATAGTGATGGCCGTCCGTTAGTGATAGCAGACACTGATATAGATGATGATACTTTCAACGATGTCCGTATGCACTATACTACATGATGTGTCAGGATGTTATAAAAGGAATGACTCTTACTAAATGCATCAGTCAGTCAGTAAGACTCCTTCATTCTCTTCTTCCTCTTCTCTCATAACAGATAGAGAAAGATCGTTACCTCATTTCAAATACATAAGGATTGATGGGTGTCCACAGAAAGGGAAAGATCTTAGGTTGGTTGGCTTGACACGGGCTAACTTAGGTAATGTACAGTATAGAGAATGGCTTAAAATATAATACATAAAATAAAATAGAAACTAATGGTCAAACGGCAAGGGATGAAACATGAAAGTCTTGGGCTAAGAAAAAAGAAAGAAAAATAGAGAGAGAGAGAAAGCATTATGCATACAGATTCTCTCGGAGGGTGAATAGGGTCATGGGTTAGGCGAGGGTGAGTGACAGACGGCTTTTTTGTTTGACATATCCATGGACGGTCAAGAGATGAGGAAATAAATATTGGTTCATGTAAATGTCCAATAGTAAGTTGTATACACACTAGTGGAACATACTTTTACCCATGTTCTTCTCATCCATCCATGGATTTGCCTAAACTTTCCCTAGAGAAAGTGCAAAGGAAATATATACACATAGCGAGATAGGCACTTACCAGAGATCCCGTCGTAGGTCCACCAGTCATCCCAGCTGGCCAACACTCCTTTTCAACAGAAATAAACAGGGAAATCGATTTTACATCCATCCATCACTTCATATATGTAGGAACTTAAGTATTTTATCCTTCTCTATAATATATTCACTATTCGAATATTATAGATAACAATAATAATAGCATAGTAGTAGTGTAATGCCCATTACATGATAGTAGTAGGAATAGGAAGAAGGAAGTAAGGCTTATTAGACTTGTTTGTCTGTGTGTCTATTCTGTGATATTTGTAGCTTATCTAGTAGTAGTCGTCCTTTTTCAAAGTGGATAGACACAAGTTCAAGACACTCAAATATCCACGAGTTCATGCATGCTGATTTTACATGGAGAAATATTACCCCCCTGCCACTACTACCATTCTATTCTCTCTCGAACCAACCAGACTGATTTACATGTGTCTAACAAATCCAGTCAAATTTACTCCTCTCCATTACAAATCCACTCAAACTGAATAACTAGCTTGCTTTCCCTTTCTTCCTTTATCCCATAACAATATTATATGTATGTGATATTATTATATCAATCTCTGGCTTATAATCTGGAAAATCTATAATAATCTGGGCATATACGATACCCCAAATATAAACAGCAGAGATCAACCTATTTCTGTTTATTTCATTTTTCAATAAAAACTCTGCAACATGATCAAATCTCTAAAGTCAAATTTGAACCCTTTGATCTCCTGTGGACATTAACATTTATCAATGAAGCCAAATTTACTCAGGTTTTATT
>JAQFZZ010001805.1:0-10095 GCA_034696405.1 Isotoma caerulea | reverse complement strand
ATTGTAATATACTCGTTAATCAGTCAGGTGTCTTATCTAGTAGGTCAAAGAACTATTTATATTATTGTAAGTATTGGAACACGTTCTGATCTTGTCAGCTTTCTCTTTCCGACCTTCAACATAGATATTACAAAAGTTTGCAACCTGCCACCAACCACATAATACAACTGTGCATAACCCTCTTCTCCATCAATCATTTCCGTTTCTTTTACCGGGTGCGAATGAAACCTTTAACCTACCATGTTTTAAGGAATCTCTCATGTAATAAATGCTTCCTTTTCACCCTAAAATGAACAAAAACCAATTTTGGTCTGACGCACGGGTGGAGTCTGAAGGATACTCCATGTCACAAATTAGGTACTCCTCCCTTCACATTTCTTTCAAAATAGATATCTAATAATAATATAATGTGTTCATCTTTTCTCAAGAAATCATCTAGATATTGGATATTATGAGATGGTTGATGGGCACAGTGTTGAAAAAATCTTACTTTTTTACATGAAAAAGAGAGAAAAGTCTATTATGTTTTGTAAAGAAGCAGACAAAGTATTGTGTATAGCAAATAGCAAAAGTACTCCCACATATTATCGTTTATACAAGTTACTCTAGTAAAAAATGTGGTTGGCGGAATGATGAGATTTATTGCAATATTGCCATTTCCCACGAGAGTTTGCAGAAAAGAGTCGTTTTCAAAATTTTTGTTAGATAATAGAAGCAATATTGCACAAAGTTTTCAAGAGAAAAAACATTCAATAGCCATTAGAATGTCTTTATTATTGCTATGTACGAAGACTCGTTATACTTTTCGGTATTATTTCTAAGATTCTCAATTTATGAGAGCCCATACTTCCAAGTTCCAAGGCATTTTCCTTACTGGCATGGCATCTCTATATTTTTGAATGATTACAAAATACTTCATGTTTAGCAGTAATAATTCCTCTAAAACTGAGATGTTTTTTCTCGAAACTGTTGTGAGAGTAAATATTTGTGTAGAATCTTTGTATTTTGTTAAGGCTTTTTCGGTTTAATGGGTTTAGAGTCCCATCCCAATAATAAATCCCTCTACTCTAGCTTTTATGATCCTCTATACCTTATTATTACATTATGAGAGACTTTCTCCACATGCAAACAAGAAGTAAAGATCATCAGCAATAAAAAACTAATGCACTGCCTAGTAGTCAGAGTTTTGAGAATTTTGAGCATTCACATAAATCTAATGATATTGGCTAATAGCCCAGGTCTTTCCAAGTTTGTTGAAAAGAAGCAATTTGAAAACTTTCTGTTACGCAAAACTATCTTTATCCTATATCCAATATGGGAAAGACTGATTATTATCTTGTATTCAAAGTAACTTTTTATCCTCGTAACTAGAGCACTGATGTCCTCAATCTCGACATAATGCATAGTGATAGTGAATCTCAAGAAATCATCAGGATGAAATAACAATCTCCCTTATCATTCCATCTGGTAGTAGGTCAACAAAATCTACTGCACAAAATATCACACTTCTCATTTTAATTTAAAAAAATCATGCTAAAATATATTTAAAATCTCGTCAAATATACATTTATCTGACGCTATAAAATACAATACAGATACGGCTTCAGTATTGATGTGGGTATTAACAAAAACACTTATTTTTTATCTCCCCGAATGCTTGTATAAGCTATTTTAAACTTAGAGAGGTATTCCATTCATTCAAAAGTGAACCCTTTCATCTTCTGCATTACACATTTGCATATGTATATGGCAAGTGCCGTTATATAGGTAGGTACGTAAGCGAGATCCATGTATGCATTATACCGAAACACTTTACAAATGAAGGAGCTAAAGTTCATTCACAAATAGATTCCAAAGTGACAAAAGTGAAGGGATCTTTGGTTATTTTAAATTCAAGTAAAAAATACAAAAAGTGAAAAAAAACAGAGAGCAAAAAGAGCCACATACCTTCATCGACATCATTTCTTCCAGCAGCTTCAAGAAGCATGATGCTATTCCTGAATTTTATCCGTTTTCCACCCGGTTTCCCATTACTGGATAACCCCTTTCCACCCGATTTTCTCAAATCATTCCCACCCATTTTATGTTTCCTGGAAGCGATTTCCTTATCATACTGTTGGAACCTCTTCAACTGGAGCATTCGTCTTTTATGAGCCAACCGAAGTCTCTCCTGGTTGCTCAGCTTCTCAATTTGAGGAAGTTCGGAGATTAAGTCTTCGTGATCCATTTTTCTTTTTGATGATGATGGGGATGCGATGTGTGACGAGGATGAAGGTGACAGTAGGATTTCAAGTGCTTTGGAAATGCTAAATGAGGACAATACTGACTTCTTTTGGTGATTAGTAGTAGAAGCCTCAGCTACTTCACTACTACTCTGTCGTTGGTGCCTAACAAAAAAACCGGATGAAGATGGTGATGATGATAAAGTGTAGTCACCACTAAGAGTGGCGTTACCACAATCACTGCAAACAAGTCCGGTTGTACTATGCTTACTAGTACTACTACCTTCCCCCAAGCCTCCTGAACTGTAACTGATAATCGGAGTCTCTGAGTCCCGGGTATTTTCTCCCTTTTTGTAAAGATTTTTACTACAACTCTCAACTAAAGTTGTCGTTACCAATCCACTCTCTTGCCTCTTCTTACTTGTACTTCTAGATCCTTCAACTTCCGGGGAAATTTCACTTTCAATTTGCTTTTCAAGATTGCCTTGTCGTCTCACTTCAAAAAAGGCCTTATCAGTACTGTAATGTTTTATAACGTTTTCGTTGTCACTACTCGAAGTTGTTGTTGAGTTCAGACCGGAACTAGTACTCCAGACGTTTGCTACTCTGACTGAGTTTCTTTTGTCCTTTTGCACCTTGTCACTTTGAGTCTTCAACAAACTTGGGACAAATAATGATGAAGGAAAAGAAGAATTGGTTGTGGTACAATGTAGATTTTCCTTATTGCTTTCTTCCTGATTATTCGAATCCTTCCTTGACTTTCTCCATTTAATGTGATGGCTTACAGAAATGTGTCGAGCGATGTCATTTACTACGGATTTTATTCCAGTCAAATATTGCATACCCTGAAAATGTCTATCTGCGCTTTTGCAAAAATTCCTTAATGCTTTGTGTAATATCTTTTAAGGTTAGTTAGTCTAACGTAACCTGTCACTAGTTATTGTAATCAAGTAGTAGGATGTATGTAGGTAAATGCTTTTTGCCCACGATGTTAATCTAAAGTTTTCGGATAGTAAGCTAAAACTGGAGTAGAAATTATATTAAATTATCTCTTCCAACTTCCAGCATATGTGGTAATCAGCTAAGCGTTATATTGAATTATCCAAATTGTTTTAAGATTCGATGAGCGGTTGTACAGGCAAATCCGTTTCTGTTTAGTCCCATGTAGGATTACAATTTAATTAAATTATAGGCAACTGTGTGGGTTATGTTTCCTTTTGACAAAAAGAGTTTGAGGTCTTTTAACATTACGAAACTTTAGCAGCAAAAAGGCACGTTCCCACGCACACTTAGCTATTAGATAGAACTATAACCAACTGGCTTTAACTGATCATTACTGTTGTTGGTCTGATTGAGTGGTTAAAGACCCATGGTGTTTGTACGAGATCTTGATAGTATATCTTTCACATGTTCAATCCTTTCCAAAAAAGGATTATTATAACGGCAATAAAAATAATGGTTGAATTGTATTTGCTTCCAATGTAGAGGAAAAACAAGGCATGGTCTTTTATTCTTTAAAATTGATTCTTTAGATGTCCACTTGCTCGTTCAAAGTATTTTACTGTCCTCGGAGTAAACAATCCACCTGAAATAAACCAAAAAATACAGTGTTATACTATAGTTAAAATAGACTCGTTTTAGCAAACACTTTTAATACATTTTCGCAAGGAAAACAAACATGATACTTTTCGGCATACATAGAAATGCAAGTTGTTTTGTAGGATGAACAAATACAGACTTAAACCACTTAGAAGGTTCACGTCTAAAAATGATACTGACTTGGCTTTTTCTCTAAATATCAAAAGCTAAGTAAACATTAAACAACCTTAGGCAGTAGTTAGTGGCCTGGCAAGGAAAGAAGGTTAAGCGTGTCAAAAAGATCTCGTAGCAATCTAACCATTTTGCATAAAATAGAAAAGTTGCAATCCCTGCGCGACAGATTTGCATCTAAATGGAGAATAAATCAACTGTGACACACACAGTAGAGTTTCTCGTTTCCCTTGCACTAGTCGGATCGGTAAGCTGGTATAAATACCCTTATAAGTGTAAAACTAATAGATAACTTTATGCAAGCATCGTTTCAAAGAGTTTTCGGAAATGACTAGTAATTTTCTCCAAAAACCTTGTTCGCAGACAGATAGGGTATTCTAAGGCAGTGTGACTAAAATGTCGATTCTACCTCGGAGCTATATATATAAGTTTGAAACAACTACACAAATAATAGTGGAAACTGCTTTGCCTCGCCTAGACCTGGGAATCTTATTTTGGCTGAATTTCTGATAGAATGGATTCAAAATATAATGTTATTTATTATGACATTGACATTTTGAATTCCAATTTTCCATTTTTCTCAAGATAACTAACTACCTTCACTCCGATGGTAGTAGATACACATTTTAATGACCTAGACAAAACCTTACAGGAAATCGATTTGTTTTGCAGGTGCTGCTGGAGATAAATTTAGGCAAGAGGAAAAGCCTTTAAATCCATGAAACTTGCAATTCAGTAAAATATAAACTAGATACTCTATGATGATGACGTTAGATAAATTGGTGAAAGAAAGGTCTGAATCAGATAGGATATAAAATTTAAAACTGGTAAACAATAGGTCTAGCTTATATTTCAAGGCTTTTCCTGAAGTTGAGCCATGCAGAACAGATCGCTTCGATTCGAAGGATAAATAAATCTTCAATCGGCATTCGAGCAAAATCTTTTCGGTTCGTTGTAAAAAGAAAAGTCACTTCTTTCATGATGATTTTTATCCTTACTGATGCCCTTTTTCGCATAGCAAAGTCAAAATTTTTTCACCTTTTTGAGCATTTCATCACAGACGAGGAAATGTTTTCCCTGTTTCCTTTGTAGAAAAATATAATAATGTATATTTCTCTGTGAAGGCAAGCATGGAGTGAATGAAATTGGTATTCGCTATTAAAAGCATTGATGAATGACAATAAGAATACTATGTGTAAGAGTTTAAGTTTTTGATTAACCCTGAATACCAAATCATTCAAAATGCCTTCCGGAACTCAACTCTCTATTCACTACGTAGTACACTTTATATTATACAGTTTTGAAACGTTATAATTTATAAGGGTATTACAATAAAGTTTACATTGGACCTTACATTTTCGAAATAAGGAAATTTTGTTAAAGATATAAATCAGCAGATGATAAAACTATGACTATGCAAAGGCTTCAGACATCAAGGCCACTGAGGTTTAGTTAACGAACCTCATGAACTAGAATTGTCTGATGGAGATGTCATATTTTGAGTTGAGCTTGAGAATGATCAAGCTGAAAAATATTTCAGATGTACCCTCATCCTATCTCAGTTCAGTTTTTCAGGCATCAATCATCATGAAAATGATGTCAGTCTCTGTTTTTGCAAGAGAAGAGGAAGATGTACAGTTGTCTCGGATTTGACACGCTTTACTCTTTTTCCTCCCAAGAGAATGCAGGAAATAAACGGAGTTCCTATTTGAGCAGCTTGAGAGTTTTTTGGAACTTTGAGTTCATCCATTTTCATTGTTTTACATAAGCTTTTAATAAAAAGCAACGCCTTTTTGCTTCATACATTTAAAAAAATCTTATGGATCTTAACAAAGACTGCAAATTGTATTCTTACATTTTGGTTTAAGAGACAATAAATAATTTTGCTCAAACTTATAAATTATTTAGCACCTCTTTGAAATGGAACCTACCCATAAAATAAACAATGGCTATAATATTGCATCTCTGTCTCGTTAACCATTTTACTGTAATTCATTTTCAAATGTCACAGCATTCCAAATGCTTGCTACTTCGGATAAATATGAGTGTCCACTTCAATAAATTCAACTTCAAACAAGTAAAATCTCAAGTCTCGGTAGGAGGTAAGTGTTAAAATGAACACAGAAGCTTCAAGTTCTGAATACCACCTTGGATAGTGGAAGAGATGTAAGTTTATGATGTGATTTCCACGGTTAACAATGAATTAATAACGTTCATAAATGATAATTAGGAATAGTGAAACACCCAAACACAAAAACCTTAAGATTTGATAAGCGTTCTTTTGAAACTGGTAAATTTTTAGATTTATGGTTCACGAACTGCTGATGGAATTCTACTACATTTTTACTTTGCAATATATTATATTGCATATTATTTTATTATTATATATTGCACCTGCCGTCCGCATAGTTTTAACCTATTTTACTCGTATTAAAAACGTACTTATCGTGAAATTCGTAAAGCCAGTAGAAAATACCTAATCACATTGGTATGCTTTTTTAATTTATTATTCAACCATAGATCACTCATCAATATTCATACTACCCATTTATTATACTGTCTAATATTAAGAATGCTTGTGACAAGAACCAGTTAGAATTCCTCAGGATTGCTCAAAAACACGATTCAAATCTTTCATCAGAGTCAGTGAATGATTATAATTTTGTGAGCAACCTAAATACTTTGGATTAAAGTGCCTTCTAGCTCAACAGTAATCGGATGAGCCTTTACACACATATGCATATAGATGCATTATTAAATGGTATTTGCAATTTGCAAATCGAACCTACACATCATAATCAAGTATTTTTTTGCTCATTCACTGAAATGGGTAATTTTACTCACCCACCCATTTATACAATTTTAAACTGTAATACTGTAAAGCTAAAGCTGGGACGACTAATATTTCTTATCTAAAAACAATCATGATTTTGATGGAATAATAATACATACTAGGGAGTATTTGTTCGAATATTAGGAACGAACTAAATGCCACATTTTGGGAAACCTGAATAGCTACAAGCACAGTTACAATAAAATCACGAATCATCGCTTCATCTTCTAAATAAATGGGCTTATTGAACCGGATCAGAATTCAATTATTGATTTGCTATATAGCTATATGCTACACCACACCTACCTGATTTCTCTTGAATAAAGTAACATTTTAAAATTGGGATTCAATGGTAATTTCATTATGAAGGCGAGTTTTCTCCTACGTTCGATTAGATAATTTTAGAAGTCTCTTCAATTGTTGCTGTTCTTTTTGAAAATTAAAAGAAAAATGTAAAGACAAAAGACAAACCGATTATGTGATGCTACCTACGCCTTTTTACGCTAGAATTATTTCCACACAAACAGACATTACGTTTTCATATATAGTCAAAATATCGCAGAGAAATCAAAGAAACTTGTTATAGATAATATAAAGAAAGAAAAAAATATAACTTATTCACATGGTGCAATCTTTTTGCTATCTTAAAAGATCTAAAGTGGCTTTATGTACCTGGAAGTTAAATTAACGGTTGGTTGCATTCCCAGTCGTTTCTTTGTGCATTCAATTGAATAGAATCGAAGAAGACAGAAACAGATCTAATAATCTAACTCTTCACGGTCGTCAATCAAATACAAACAACGGAGAAACCGTTCCCAAATGCAAAGTCATGCAGACCCAACAAAACCAGGGAAGAACTTATAGTACAAACTTTTTTTTTTGTTTCGTGAAGAAAAGTTCTAACGATGCAATTATGTTTTGATAATTCAAATTGAAAACGTAACCCAAATTAAATATTTTCGTGACTGAACTGATTCCATTTTCCAGAAGTTGAGTTACTTTTCTACCATTCATAAACCATCCGATAAATGCTGCACATACACATTTGAGAATAATGCAAAAAATATTATTTTATCCTTATTCACAACACAATCTTATCGAAAACTTCTTTTGAGAAAATTGCTGAGAAACGGAATTTCACAAAAAAAGGCTTTCTGCTGTTGATGTTCATTTCTCATTGAATGTCATTGTCAGTAATATTACTTGTCACCTGTCCACTTTTTATCTGTCAGAAAAATAGATAGGAAAGAAGTGTTACTTTTTAAAATCAGTATCCGCTAGCACATTGTGACTCTGGTGTAAATGTCACAAGCAACGGAAGGGGGTATAGAAAAGGGGTAAAACCTTGTTTTGTAGAAATTTCTTATTTGCAATTCTGCATAAATTCACAAGTTCTTCATTTCCATCAAAAAGTCAACTTCGTTATTCATAAGAACATATATAGTATGTCGTCATAAGAGCTTTTACCATAAAATGTTTTTTCAAGTTAATCTTAATACTTTAAAAGGACACACTTTAAGTAAGGTCTTGTGGGTCTTGTCAAACTAAATATTTTTATATTAGTGTAGAACGGGGTAAGCAAACAAACAGGGACAGAGTCCCGTTTACAATTTTTCTTGCCCACAAAACTTTCTTGTCGTGGTCTAGCCCTTAGCAGAAACTGTCAACAACTGGCTAAACTCATCGAGCATTTGCGAACTTTCGGGAAATTTGCAAGTAAAGTGACATTGCATGGTAACCTAAATACTTGATTTGACTTGCCCATTATATTATACTGTATGTAATGTGTAGACCTGTTTTTCTACTAGCCTTCGGTTCTAGGGTCGCAATTCGCATGCAAGCAAAGCCGAACAGAGATTAATTTTGCATTAATTCATCAATGAACAAACGTCGAAGCCGACTAAAGCAAAGTAAACTTTATAGAAGGGTAATGAATGTTTATGATATCAAATTGATGATGGTAAACGTGTGGTGAGCTTTGTAATTTTCGTAATAGAGAACTGATCAAATCTGCCTTAACTCACTAATAATATAACGTAATTTATTTATGACTTGAAACCACGGCCTTAAAAATATTGATGGAGTATACATTATACATTTAACCAATCATGAAAACGCTGGAATACAAAATCAATAAAATTTTTCCAGCTTGGGCATTATAATAAACGGAATTTGAAATTTTAACCCCAGTATTATATTTAACATACCTCTCGATTCAACTCTCCAGTTAGATTGGTTATTGGTTATAATATCATGTTTCTTTTGAACTTCGATACCATTAAGTGTGTCAGTTTAATAGTAGGCAGATCTTTTGTATAAAAGCTATTTACCGATTCTCATTTCTAACTTTACTTGGAAAAAGTAAGGAAAGGAATGTGTACGTACCACAAAGAGGGTATGAGGAACAAACGGACAAAATATTATCCTAAATATAGACACAAAGGTAGATAAGGAATCTTATAGGTAGAGTTCAAAAGGTATTCCTATTTTACCGTCAATTAATATCATATCCATTGGAACGAAATTCCTTCGTCTTTCATTGATGTTTGCATTTGGAATCATGTACAGTACAACAGAATTTAAAATAACTTCGATATAATAATGCTATCGTATTTTGAAAAGGAAAAGCGTTCTTCCAAGAAAAAGGCAACAATTGCATAACTTAACGTCTTATCAGTGTATGTAACGTGTTTGTGTGTCATTATAAGATAAATGTCTGACTGAGGGCTGTAGAAAAGAAGGAAATGCATTGTTGAATTTTTGATGATCGTTCATATTCAGTTTAGTACTTAAAGGAAAAGCATGATAAGTTGAGTATCAGTATTATTCAATTCTTCATTGAGTGTAAATGTAGATGATGGGACAGACAGGTGTTGACAGGGAGGCATAAATATACGAATCGGTGACCTATTCACTATTGGAAATCAATTCTTGATGCAAAATACATGCATCCTAATAATGCTATCCAATAGACTCTTCTGCTCTACAAATCCATATAGTCAAAGTAAATTCGTGCTAGGGATGATTGCTCGAATTAAAAATGAATGAACAATACGGCATCCAAATTAACTTGGGTTCACTGAGTATTCCATGATAATGTCTTGATGCAGTAATGCACACTTTTAACAACGCCTTTTCCACACTTCAAATGTCCAAACAAAAATTTTCATTTTGCTTTCCTATTTCATTTTGCTTGTCCGCATGTCGTAGCAAGTTAAGGTTCTCAACTTTTAATGTAAATTTTATGACCGAAGAAATAAATACCAGTTG
>JAQFZZ010001804.1:0-10099 GCA_034696405.1 Isotoma caerulea | reverse complement strand
TCTACTGAAATACAGTTAAAGGTTTTAAACGTATTAGTTCCACTACTTGGTTACACCCGTTTGATATGGTTTATTATTATTGCAACTACTATTATCTGTATACTTAATTTTTTTATTACTATGCAACATGCATCTGAAAAACACATAAAATGGCTTAGGTTTTTTAAAAAAATTAATCATAAAACGACATTCAAGGGAGACCCCATAGGGTTTTCTCCCATTCAAGGTTTTGAAACCCAAAGCTCAAAATTTCAAAATGCAGGAGCACATGCGTGGTTTGTGAAATGAAAAATTAAAGGAAAAATAAACAACACAGAAGGATTAGATCGAATGTAGCCACCACTATTGGAAAAGGGGTAGAGCAGAATGTAAAAGGGTGCCCTCATTGGGTCTAGGCTGAAACATGGACAATTGCTATATGAAAAGTCAAAATATATATACAAACAAAATATGGACGCATTTATTATATGGACAACAAAAATATAGACATAAATACTTTTTAGTAAAATCAAGTTAATGATAATGGTTTATATAATCATAATCATTAACAATCAAATATTTTACTGTAACAGATTTATTTAACTGGTAATTAGCTCATGTGATCAAGACCAAAATACACTTTAACTGGTTTTCTGTCGATATGACAAATTTGGGAAGGATTGGACCATAGAATTATATTATGATTGGACTTTTGAACTTGACATTCTCTAAATCTTCAAAGATAGTTGAAGTTCAGGTTTTTAATGATTATGTTGGTTACTATAATATAAATGCAGAAGTTTGCATGCGATGTTTTCAATTTAAACTTTAAAATTATCATCATACGTAGGAAATATTAAATTATTATTATTTTTACTCATCTTTATATAAACTACTAAAAAACTCACCATCATTACGTGTTGATATGTGAAAAAGTTTTAAATTCATAGTGTTTTTGTTCTGAATTTAATTTCAAAAAAATTTAATTTCGAATCAGACATTCCATTCAAATGATACCCAATCGATTCAAAAGATACAATTTTGATTTCAACGATACAAATTCGATTCAAACGATAAAAAATTGTTTCCATTGGTTCTTAATGACTCTCAATGATTTGTTCCGCTTCTTTTTTACACTAATCTTTACAATGGTTTATTTAAAGCACATTATACAAACCAGTTTTAAAAGTTTTATTGAGTTTGTAGAATTTAAAATTTATCATGCTTCGGATTATGAAAAATGGAACTTAAGATATAGTTTTATAACATTAACATTGGTGAATAAAAAGAATAATTTAAGTCCTCGATTTTCTGAAAAACGAAAATTGTCGACCTATCTTATTATATGTGTTGAAATTTGGATTAGGGTTGCTCCATTTTATGTCAAATGTAAGTTTTTATTTTGCAGCTCAAAAAATTTTTGGTATGGTTTTTAGAAAATTAAATTTTTTTCGGATTTTTTGATGCAAAATTTTTTTGATAATTGAATATTTTTCAGTATTTTTAGTGAATAAATAACAAATTCTGTAAAACTGTAAAAATTTTGTCGGAATATTTACGTGAATACTTATATTAAAGTAAAAGGTGAAATATTTAAAAAATTACTATTCGAGTCTACTTAACAACAAAAGATGAAAGTACTAAACCTTACGATCGTACGATTAGAATTTAAAAAATTCAAAGCAAATTTTTCACGTCTGATAATAAGGATTAAACGCAAGTTGAAAGTTATATCTTAAATAAACCATATTAAACGGGTATACCCAAATAGCAATCACATATTACATGATTTTTATATATTATGAGCTTTGAAGCGCGACCAGTGCGCTTTGTCGCAGCGTGCTGATTTGCAATACCAAAGGTCATATTGACCTAACGAGTCTAACGCAAAAAAACACATGTAAAAAGGTAAATCCATTCCTGAGATAAATTGGGTGACGGACAGACGGATGGACTGAGCATTCCCATAAGGCAGCTTTCGCTATTTAATAAATATCCGTGGAGTTAGAATTTAGTTGAAATTTTTAGTGTGGCCATATTTTGGTTGTCCATATAAAAATGGTGTCCATATATTGACTGTCCATATATTTTTTGTCCATATAAAAATGGTGTGCATATATTGACTGTCCATATATTTTTTGTCCATATTTCGACTGTCCATGTTTCAGCCGATTCCCGCCCTCATTGGCTCTCTCTGTGCTCTGAGCCAATCAAAGGTTGGTCAGACCGACAGACATCCCTGGCCTTTTATAAAAGGAGATAGCGTTCTCACGCAATAATTCAATAATACAAATTGGATGGATATAACAATTTAGATTACATTTCACGTTGCTACAAGTTAATTTGGCAACAAAAAATCGGTCAAGTTGGCTAAAAATCACGTTAGAAAAAGTAAGTTTGGCAACAAAAAAGTCGGTCAAGTTGGCTACAAATCCCGTTTGAAAAAGTTAATTTGGCAACAAAAACATCGGTCAAGTCGGCTACCAATCACGTTTGAAAAAGTAAATTTGGCAACACCCAATATTGCCTAAAAACGGGCAGTTTTCCATGAATTTGTTGCCAAATTTACTGTTTAAAATATCTTGTTTTGCCAATTTTACATTACCAAATAATAATGCAAAAACAAAGAAGAAGTAGCGATACAAATGAATTCGAATAGTTATTTTATGTTCATAAATGGTAAGTTTCTCTCAATTTCTCTTGTACATTGAGATTGAGATAAAATATTTGGTCTCAGTCTTGGTTTTGCACTATACAATTTTCATTAACATGGCTTGTTGTTACGTCAAATACTCTTCCCGAATGTTATTTTTTTCTGACACTTCTCATCTGACAATTAAAATGACTATTGTAAAAAAATGTGTTGCCAACATTACTTTCTGCAGTCCGGGGTGTTGCCAACTCTCAGTTTTGCTCTTTTGCCAAATTAACTTGTAGCCAATAAAATTCATGAAAATTGTAGAATATTCTTAAGTCGCCAAATTAACTTGTAGCCAACGTGACATGATACCACAATTCAAAATTGGAAAATTTGAGTAACCGCAAATTCACCGTCGTCTGTAATAATAAGGATAAGAATTCTTTTAAAATAGCTTTTCGAGTATTCAAGCTACGAAGTTTAGACTTTTTAGGAAGACTTTGGCTTTTTTTCGATTTATTTGGCATGTTTTATTGTTTTGGCATTTTTTGAATTCTTTATAATTTTTTATGCAAAAACAGTGCTTTTTGAGTTAAAAACGCTGGTTTTACGCCTTTTTGGTGTTTTTGAGTTTAAAAATACTGTTTTAGGAATTTTTCATTGAACTTCCTCAAAACTATTGAATAATTTAATTTCTTATAAGTTTGCAATTTCAACATATTTGGCTTTACAGTGTAAGCGAGTTTTGAAAATTACTGGTTATATAGTATTGTAGGACTCAATTTTGAATTTTTCTTGGATTTAAATGAATTTTTTGAGCATTGTTGACTGTTAATCTGCATTTTGGGCAGTTTTTTCGGTTTAATTTTGGACTTTTAATGCATTTTTAGCCTTTTTTACTGAAATTTATGGCGAATTTTAGCAAGTCTGATTTTGGAAACTTTTCTCATCCCTAATAATAACCCTTTGTCTTGGATTTATCGTATAATAGTGGAATTTATACATTAATCCGTAGCTAATTATTATTGTATTCGTATTGTATAATTCGTGAATTGTTTTATTAACGACGTTAATATTGCATGGTGGTGCAGGGGCAGACTCACACTGCTGTGCAGGACGTTGCGAAACTACGGGGAATCATATCTTTTCAGTGCAAAATAAATGTAGACAAACTTGGCAAATTTAAAATGCAGCAACAAGTATACGATAAAAATTCTAGGTTTGCATTCACTACATTCATTTCTTATAACATGGTTTCGGCGCGTAGCCTGTAGTTCCGCAAAATTCTGTACAACACTGTGAGGCCACCACAGCGACAATTAATTTTATATAGATGGGAGTTAGTCAAGACCAACTCCCGTCTGAACTTAAGTTTTACGCGGGAGTTATATTATTAAAATTATACTATATTGAATTTATATTATCTTATCTGTTTACCTTTTTAAAATATTTCTATGATGGTAAGCTGCCCTGTTGCTCCGTTTCTAGGTTATATATTTTTTAGTTTATTTGAGTGGCGTGACCTGTGAAAGAACTTAGTAACTATACCTTGTACATTGTTTGCAAAACGAAAGACAGGAATTTCATTTATTAACGTACCTTGAATTCTCACAGGTCACAAATGCTGATTCCGTAAAATAACTTTCAACTTCAATAAACTTTCATACAATTTAAACAACTTTTAATGGTGGTAAATGCCTTTTAAAAATAATTTAAAATACTTTTTATTTCTTTTCAGGTGTGACATGAAAATCCATTTAGAATCCCTAGATTATTTCATGGGTTAACAGGAATATTGTGAGATCACCAAATCCAATAGTTATGTCGGAGGTTAGTTCCGGCACTGACTCGGACTCTGGGTCCCCCTCATATTCTGACTCGGACTCTGGGTCCCCCTCAAATTCTGACTCGGACTCTGGGTCCCCCTCAAATTCTGACTTGAACTCTGAGTCCACCTCCAATTCTGACTCGGAATCTGAGTCCACCTCCAAATCCGACTCATTGTTTAAAAAAATGATTTCGAATTCAGCTTTGGATTTAAACTTGCACCGCGAGAATTCAAACACACCCTTCAGCGAAGACGATATCGATTTTAATCTGAATCTTCAGACACTTGTTGAAGACACGTTTGATAAGCAACACGGAAGTGAGGAGTATCTAAAAGGATTGCTAAAACCCAACACAAGTTCTAACATCCTTTCAAATAAGGCTATTTCCACAACACTAAGACACATTGCAAGAACTCATGGCTTACCGAAACAACTTTCTGCCCAGCTGTTGTCAGCTCTGCGTATGGATTCAGAGCTACCCCTAGACGCAAAGCTGATCATTGCACAAACTATCAATCATGCTTGCAAACATGACAATACATTTGTTGGGGGCCGTGACATTTGGGACATTTTGTGTCCGGACAAACAAGCGACATCTACATTGTCATCATTAGACGAGGAAATGGTATCAATACATTTAGAATTAAGATCTGCATTAGTACTAATCTTATGTAAATTAGAGTTAGAGTCAGAGTTAATTGATAAGTTAATTTTAGTTAAGAATATCAATTCAAATGCAAAATCCGAAATAAGCAAATTTATTGACAATGACATAAGCAACGCAGGGCTTTCTAGGGCTAATGGCAAAAACAATTCTGATGATTCAAAACATGCACAAACAAACTCCTGGGGGGAGGAAAACGTTGTCGAAATCAATCAAACAGTTTTTGGTAGACAGGGAGGACTACGTTTTCAAAAACTTAAGTCAGATAACAAAGCTAGTGGTAAAGGTAATGCTGTTAAGGCACAACAAATTTCTACTGAAAGAAGTCAAGAGGTGAGTTCTGAAAAAGAGCAGCTGTTAAATTTAAATTTAACCGCTGCTTTAAACTCCCGGGCAAAATGTATAGTCCAAGAGAAAACCAAAACTGTTGAGCTTCCCGAAGTAACTACCAAGGACAGCGCGCAGTATTGGTATTACACAACACATGCTCAAGTTGATTATTTGAATAAATTGGCTTCTGGTGGGAAACCAATTTCTCCACAAGATCAACAGTACCTCGTCGATTGTTTATTTGGGTCACAAATAACATTCGCGTGGAGGGAAACTGTAAATAAATTGATTGGGGAAACATTTTTTAAAATCAGTGAGAAACAAAAGATTAGTTTGGATCATTGTACGAAGTTGTTAGGCTTATTGTCTAGTAACCTGGATGAGCATAAGTTATCGTTTAAGACGTCTTTAATAAAAATGTCCCAATTGTGTTTTGCCCGTGATCCTTCGTATTTCACTGAGAAAAATCAAAGTTATTTATCCGATTTCTCAAATTCGTGTGACGATGAGGATATAGAAGCTTTGATTTTTGAGATATTTACGGAGCAGAATGATGACTCAAAATACGCCTTTAAATTTGAAAAGGCTTTTGACACTTTGATGAATAATTATCAGAATGTCAAAGCATTGTCGAAAGAGACTAAGGCAGGGAAAGCATTTGGGTACTTGAAAGGAGTCTTTCAAAAACCGAAAGATAGTGAAAGCAAATTGGAGCAAAGGACTTTAACAGCAATTAAATACATCAACCTCCAAGCTTTAAATCCCCACAGGGTTAAGAAACTGTTTTCAACTAAAATTTTGGAAGCTTTTTTAAAGATTTTGAGCAGTAAAAAAGTGGAAATATGGGTACGCATTCTGATTTCTGAAATTTTGGAAAACTATTTAGAAAATGAATCAGTCGTTAAAGGATTGAAGTTTGAGAAATTGAAAATACTTGCTAACTCGGCAAAAATTGAAAGTAGTCCTGAGTTGGAGACTGCATTTGTTAGAATTATTTTCAAAAGCTTGACTGAAAAGCAAAACGATTTCCAAGCTTCCCTTTCTGGCTTAGAAAATATTTTAGGATCCTAAGTTGAAATATGTGAAACTGCAAATGACGCCACTCTCTGTGCAGTGATTCTTGTGGGGTTGAAAAAAGTTTGCGAAATTTCAAAAATGAGTATTCATAATGTTGAGCTGTTGGCTATCAAGCTTCTAGACAAAACTAAAATTTCCGATAAAAATTTAGTATTTATTGAAAATTCCGAAAGATCAGGAAATGATTCTGAACAAGAGTCCGACGTTAAAGACGTATGTGACGATAGTAAAGGCAAAATTTCAATTTCTGCTATTGTGGCCGAACTGATTTTAAAATCTAAGCAAATCGATTGGTCCATTTCTAAAAATTTCAAAGTTTCAAAAGATACTTTTAATTTTTTCGCACAAGCAATTGAATCAAGTGGTGATAAACAGACAAGGATTTTATCCTCGGAGTTCTTTTACAGGGCTTCTTTTCTTTGTGAAATTCCACAGCACTATTTGCTTAGATTAGCAAATTTCCTTAATGACGAAGTGTCCGATGTAAAGGTTCTTAGTGCGTCTACCTTTGTCAAAGGTATCAAACTATTTTCAGAAAATCAGAAAGATTTGGGTTTAGAGCAGGACATTGTAGACATACTAGCAAAAATTTACTGTCACGAGAAGCTCATTTACGATTCAAAGAATTTTAGTGACGAAATAAATTATACTATTTTGAATACATTTGCTATTGAATCTAGTAAGTCTAGTTCTGTTTTCACTAAGAATGTTTTTGATTTGTTTGAGTTTTTAATTTCTTCAGAGATTAAAGACCCAACTCTAACATTACTTGTTGATATTCTCAACAGATTTTGCAAAAGTCATGCCACGCCTGACGATCCAGGTTCAAAAATCCCGCAAACGCTTTTGCAATGTTTAGAAACAATTTTGGTAAAAGGGGGTGATATTGCTGGGTCGGTTGAAAAATTGTTTGAACTGATTGTTCTAAGAGGGCAATACTTCTCTGAAAATGTTTTGCGAAATTTCTTTAACCGACTACTCGGTCAAAATCCTGTACCCAAGTTTAATTTGGGTTTAATAGTTGCAGCAAATCGAAATCAGGATTTGAGTGAAGGGTTGTTTTCCATTTTGAAAATGGAACTAGTTAGCATTGCTATTCAACTACAGGGGCTGTTCATAAATTATGTAACGCAAGAGGGTGGGTGGGTGGTTCTGACCTTGCGTTACAAAATGTTACAGACGGGGGGAGGGGGTTTAGAGATTTGTTACGTCACGCAAAAGTCATTAAAAATTTCCAACAAATTTTTGAAAAAATAGAAAAAAAATAAATGTTGAAAGTGTATTTCTGCTCTTCAAATTGCACTTTCTGAAAATTGTACGTATCTATTAAACTCATCTAGAATTGACACTCATTGTTGAAAATAAATATTTACAATAACTACTAAGAAATCTACATTTTTAAAGTTCATGTAACACTCCATTTTTTATTTTAACTTTTCTGATAGTTTAATCTAAAAATACAAAATTGTTTTCTCTAGTTTCATTTTGTCTAGAAGTCACTGGTTCTTCTTATCAAAATCCCTTCCGAAAAATTTAATACCAAAAATATAGTTAAATTGAGGCAGGAAAAAAAATGAATCGGGCAAGTGTTTTTTGAAATCAAACTCGCACCACTGCAATTGTAAAAGTGTAACATATATTATATAATTAACTTTTTTTACAAATATAATGCGAAGACTGCTACATTTCATGAGATGAAGCTGTACTCCAGTTTTGCCTGAAAACAGTTTAAGTTTACTTTAGTTTAGTTAACTGAATTGTTAACTTTTTTTTAAATCTCAAAAATCTGAAATTTTTTATAACAATGATTTAAAGACGGTGAAGATACATCAAGATCATCTATAAAACACAGGATAGAATTAACTGGATCTGTATGTCCCCGGAGTTCATTTTTAATTCGATTTAAAACGTTGACTCGTATATAAAAACTAAGACAAAGTTTCATGATCAATTAATTGTTCACATTAATTTAAAGCTCTCCAATAACATTTTTTGAATTTTTAACGAAATCTACTGTTCATGAAAGTTTAAAAAACGGTAAAAAATGCTTTACATGAAACATATACAGGAAGTTATTCATTCAATAGACTAAACAAATTTTGTCCTAATTGGAACTGGAAGCTACGCCCGAAGCCAGCGATCAGCGTTTTAAAGATTTTGAGTTAAAGGAAAAGTTCTCGCTGAGAATCTGTACTAAAAAAAGTCAGTGCACGTCATTATTCGAAATTTGGTATTTTAAAACCTTTTGAGCAGTCTGTGTGATGATGTTGTGAAATGCCATTTCTTAGCATAGTGTGAATTTTAATCAAGCATTTCGACTTTATGCAAAAAAATTAAAATTTTTGAGTTAAAATATAAAAAAAATTTTTTTGTCACTTTGTATCAACGATATTCAGTCAAAAAAATGTCGTTACGTTACGAAGGGGGGAGGGGGGTTTATGAGCTGCGTTACGTAGCGTTACAAAGGGGGGTGGGTGGGTCGAAAAACGCTCATTTTTGCGTTACATAATTTATGAACAGCCCCACAATACAGTAGTGTTTCATTTAGTTTCAATTTGAATTCTATGTTGGCAATGTTACATGAAAATTTAGTAAATGGTTGTAAATTAACTTTTAGCAACTTTGAAATGCTGGCTAAACTCATTGAAGACAACTCTGAGCCTGAAATAAGCTTGAAAATGTCTTACCCTGGGTAGTGAAAATGGTCAAAGTATTCCAAATAATGTTTTAGAAACAATTAATTCCCAATGCAAAAATCAATCTTCGTATTGGCACAAATCTACAATTTTGATCAAATTTTGCAGAACTATCGTTAACAACAATCAATCACTTCCAGATCAGATGAGGGAATTGATTGAAGAAAGATTGAGAACTGAAAATGACGAAAGCAGTCCATCAGATTTGCTACAATTAATTATTCTACAAAGCAAGTTGGGTGCACAACTTGGTGGAAAAACAGTTGAAAAGTTGTGCTTTATTTTTGAAAAGAATTTGAAATCGGAATCAATTCTTCAGACTTTGCAAGCAAGCACAAAATATGTGAAGGACGATGTGGCAAAAAACTGCTTGTGTGATTCATTTTTCAAAATTCTTGCAAAACCTGAACTTCAGAAACAAGTCCCAATGGCTTTAATCGGGTTAGAGACAATGGTTACCCGGCATAAGTTTAATTTGAATGATAATCAAATCAATGTTTTGGTCGAGTTGGGTCAAAGAGACCCTGAGTATATTTCCACCGTAACATCCATTCTGAAATGGTTTACTTTGACTTCTGACCAAAAAAGTGCGATTGATCTTTGCGATATTGTCAATATACAAGAAAACTCAAAGTTTATCTGCGAGCTTTCAAGTTTCCTTAGTTTAAATCCAAATTCTAACAAAATCAATTCCGCATGTTTCCAACGACTCGGATTTATTCTACTGGAACATGAAGGCAAAAATGTTGAAACATTAATTTCTCTGATTTTTGACAATTTAACAAGCTGGACGGCGGCAATAGAAGGTGATATTTTAGAATCTATTGCAAAAATCTTGGTTGCTGGAAACATGCCTACAGACATTCAAGAAAAATGTCAAAATATC
>JAQFZZ010001803.1:0-10099 GCA_034696405.1 Isotoma caerulea | reverse complement strand
TTCACTTTTCTTGACAGAAAGGAGTATTTAAGTCTCTAATTTTAAGATCGATTTCATGTTCGTCAGTATTGACTTTTCCTAACATCATATTTTTGTTTGCTTTATATTTGACTACCATATAATATAGTAAATGTACAATATTCATATAGTAATAGTACAATTTATCTGAAACAATTAATGCCATTAATATTGACGTTTATGACTGCAAAATCTCTTTGAAATTATTATCAGCGTTAATTGCATTCCGATTCCAATTCCAAGTATACATCGCTGGATGGATTTATTTAATAGCTTCAATTAATACTTAAAAACAAGGATCCACATAGTCGGAGGAAGACCACACATATCAATTCCAATCATAGAATTAAATACATTTATATTTAGTACCTCAATGTCATCGAAATATCGAGTCCTAAATGATTATAATTATTCTGTGGTAGCAATTCACGTTCATGTGTATGTAGTTTACTGATTCCAATTTAATTCTCTAATTTAAATAAACTTTTTAGATAACAGACAATTGAATTACACCTTTACTTAGTGCAAGCAAACAGAAGTTTCAAAATTATTTAGATGAAAGTGTAATTAAGGATAAAGGTATGTAGTCAATGTCATTATAATTATAGTACATCGTACATCAACTTAAATCTCAAATTACACAAACGTCAATGTCATACAGTCATCAGTGTAGAACATAATATTTATTTATTGACCCTTCTATTTGAGACTATATAATGTGAACAAACTAGACTAGACTATAAAAATGTATTTTTCCCCTTTCAGCAATAGTCTGCAAAATGGACAAATTTATTTGTAGCTTGTGGTTTTGTCATAAATCTATAACCTACAGAGAAAATCCTGTAGGTCAACTCTAATCCTTTCTTAATGAATAAAAATAGGTAGTTAGGAACCCAAACCCGATCAGAATGTGGTAAACGACTTAACACTTATGTTATGTTAGTAATTGACCAAAAGCCAATAAAAGTAAATGACAATTCGTTGTAAGTATTCTATTGTAACGAGTATTTAATGAAAGCATAATGCATCACCTAATCAAGTATAATTTCTCCATTTAAAACCTGTCCTGTTGAAACAAAGGTAATTGATTTAGTTAGTCCTTCTAGTTCCAGTTTAGTCATCCAAGCAAGAAATTTAATGAAATGTAAAATAATGAGACCGCCCAGTCCTGGTTAGTCCTTTGCATTAACTTAACTTAAGTATCAAATTTTAGTGCGAGCGTTGTCGCCGTTCAGCCAAGCAAAAATTACATGAGACAAAAAGACTCATCATCCTCCTAACTAGGTCGTTTGACCCTTTAGTACTGATCCTTAAGGATAATTCTGACTGTGACTATAGGAGATAAAAAGATTCATGCAGTCCAGTAAATCTCGATTACTCTCTCAAGACATAACGAAACCAACCTTGCCATGCCACAAAGACACTATAACGGTGAGGATAATGCTGCAGCAGCACTTAATATAATATTAAAGAGAAATTGGAGACAGGAGACAATATTTTTCTGAGAAAATCTCATCCTCGATCCTCTTTAATTTTAAGTTTATTTGAAAAAGGGACAGTTACAACGTAAAAGAGACGGATAACATGACTGACTACAAGGACTGCCTGCTGATGACCTGGAGCCATCTGTTTTCCATTGAAATTTGACCACAACAACACAATGTCCCCTTTTATTTCGAAATTGCTACAAATTACTTTGTTGCATTTGACTCCATTTAATTTAGTCTATTTACTATAAATTGACAGCAGCAGACCCTTCATTCTTCTCTCCAAGTTTTAAACAATGACCTTTAGTTGTTCTGAAGGTACTTAGGATACAAACCGTCTCATTTTCACAGATGATAGCTCGAACTATAGCACAGTCATAAAATGTATTATTATTATTTGAAAAATACAACACAACATGCCGAAGTTACCTAGAATAAATAGATGTTACTCTTTCGCTGCCATTACGAAACGTATACTTATTCTTAGTTGATAGTAGTTCTAAGTCTCCCATTAAAAATAATTGTCCCCGGTTTTTTACACTGAAAATTAAAAGCATTTATTATCATTGTAAGATTTCTGTGTGCATCTTAACTTATCTTTAGGAAATATGTAAAAGGAGTAAAATTCTATGTATTAAAAAAGAGATGAAAAATAATATTGCTGCATCGTTTCTATTATATAGTGCTTGGAAAGTGCGGTGTGACTAGCAGTCCCCTTTTTAAAGCTAAAAATTAGGAATCAAAACCTGTAATTTTCCTAAAGCATACATGTTTATATAGGAGGAAAATGAGAAGGTGCATGCAATACGATAGATGCGATGATTGTTCAAGATATCATAATTATATTGAGTTGAAATCTAAAAGATCACGCACAAACTCTTTTCTTCCTTGTGGTTAACCTGTAGTTACCAGTTTTAAATTACATCAATATATTAAGACCAACAACCACCTTGTTATTCCATTGGGATGGATGGGTGATTTTGATAAATGATACCAACTCCCAATATGGAGATGGGCACCTTCAAAATCCAATCCAATTCCATTATTATTACCTTTCCCTATTACAAGTACTCCTACGGCATTTCTTTATTTTAGACTTCTTCAATCTTCAATTTATCCCCATGCAATGCAACAACATTTCTCAACTATTTAAAAAAGTATAAAAATTTAACGCATATTTTATTTCCTATCCCAACTGTCAGCCACACCAACGAAAAATGCACTCTGATTTACTTTTAACTATGCATGTGGTTAGTTAACTTAACCTAGTAGTAGCAGGCTAGGCAGTAGGTTGGGTGGTTTGGTTTGGTTTGGTTTAGTTCAATGAGCACTGGCAGCGTAGTGTCCGAATCAAATTGATTTGATAGATGATGAGTCGAAAAGTTTAGACTACTGTAGTTTATCATCTCACACCTTGTGTCACAGTCCAGAATCCGAACCAGAATCTTTTTGGCCTAGGTGGAACCCACACTTGTCTCATAACAACAATCGAAACTTGTTAAGTTTTTTTTCTCATTCTTGGTTTGGTACAATTGTTAATATGCATATCTCATATGCATCAGCTATTAATAGGTTTTCCTCATGTCTGACATCAATAATGGGTTCATTTCCATTCACAGAGGCTGAAGTTTTGAAAGACAAAGATTAAACATTAAGGGTTAAGAATAATGATGATGATTAGGCACCTCTACCTCAACTACCACTAATAATAATATACTATATACACGTAGAAAAACGATAAGACATGCTGTTGGTTGATTTTAAAGTTTCAAACTGTCAATACAAGGCAAGTCATCTCATTAGTCATCTTCATACATTGATTGACAATGATAAGGGATATCAGGATGGGCCACCTAATTGGGATCCAAAAATCCAAACTAAGAGCAAACAAATACAAAAATATTAACCAAGCAAATGTTTCATTACTAACCAAATGTCAACTCTCTTGGCTTTGCTCATGTCGTACTTAAAAATCTACAACGAAGTTTTTAGTTCTACGATGATGTTCTTACAGATAGTTAGCAACCATTATGCACTTGTTGACAATTGGTATTCCAAAAGATTATCTTTTTTTCCATTCCAACAAAGTAAATTTTATACTTCACCAACAACTTCACAGTTCATTTCACACGCTAGCAATTGCTATTATATACATATGGCTGATACTCACACAAGATAGATATTATAAAGAGGACTGTGAAGAGGTGGATGGGGCAGACATCCAATTGAGATTAGGTTATCTCAGTATTTCTTGGCTTGATGAGCTTAATCTTGGGTAATCTACTTTCTTTTTGTTGTATAGCTTTTGTCGTTAAGTTAGTGTGGATTAATGGTGAGAGAAACATGTAGTTGTATGGGTTACATGTAATTACAAAATGTACACAAAAGTGCAAAATCGAAAAATGCTTTGAATTCTTTTGAAGCCAGCTTGCAGCTGTGTTAGTTTAAATATTTCCTTTCTCATATCATTCGAATAGGAAATGTCAATATGTTTCTTTATGAAAATTATGAATGAAAGGAATCTTCTTGAAACCAAAACCATAGTTTTCTTTATTTATTTATATTCTCTGGTGGTATATTGTGCCATTATGTACCTTATCTGGTCACCATACCAGTTGTAGTTGCAGTTGCATTCTGCTTTTAAGATTAGTGTGAGAAAAAAAACAATTACTTAACACCCTTAGAAGTTTAAATTTACTCTCGTATAGTACAGTATAAATGGTATCAATGAATTGACATTGAATAGTGTCCTATCCTAACATTCTGCCTAGATTTCCAACTTACACACTATGAAAAAGAGAATTATGAATTATCACAGAAGCCACGATTATCCTGGTTTTGTCCCACTTGGAGTAGGATTAGTTGCTAAGTCAGCTTATGATTTTGAGGATGGAAGAAAAAAATGCTTTTATTAATATCAATCATTTTCATGAATGAAACCTACGCAGCGAACCAAGACGTTAAAGTATAAATATACCATACCAAAAGACTTATTGAGTTTACCTTAAAAAGGATGGATTTACCTCAAGATGTTTTATATTATACCTTTGAATAATACAGAAACGGGTCGTACAAGAATATCGGAATAATGGGATAATGGTGGTAAGACTTGGAATAATAATAATGTGATCATCTTAAGAATGAATGAAACGAAGGGAGAATAAGTTTTGACACCACGTGGCTTAATGTCAATTCTCACGGTCGTCCCTTGTCTCGGAAGTCCCCCGCTGGGTTTGTGTCCCACTGTCCGCAAACAACAACAACGAAAACCAACGACTTTATCCACTTTTTTGACTTTCTCAAATCCCTTTCTTTTGTCCAGATTCGAAATTCTTACCTCCCTAACTATGTCCAAAGTATTGTTCCCCTCTCCTCTCTCACCTCCCTAAAAATCTTTACAAATCTATTAAATGGACACTCTTTACTGTAATAACCATTCATCAGTCTACACTATCCATTCTCCTGAACTGACCTCACACCTTGGTATTTTAGTGTCAATATTTAGGAAATACCACCTAAATAACTTTAAAATCTCTCAATTCATATGATAAATTTGCCTCCCTTCTTTTTTCCCACAATACTTAATTGACAGCAATGTCCTGTCCATTCTACCAAGTTAAACAAGGTTTATTTTTTATTGCACAAAAATTCTACGATTTCACGTCATTTTCTTCATCCTTTAAGTTTAAAGAAATCTTTAATTTTCAACTTTTTTGCTTGATTCTTTGCAAAGAATTTAAACAAGTTTTTTCTTTCCCCAGAAAAAGATGACCCCTTGCAGGGTATTATCCGTTTCAGATCCTTTTAAAAATACAGCAAAAAATGACAGTAAAATAAAATAGTTCAATCAATTCTGCAATAGAAAAAATGTATTCAACAAATGTCACTTTTCTGTACTTTTTCTTTAGATTAAGAGAAGCTAAAAACGTATACCATACCACTTTGCAAATAGGAGAAATAAAGCCAAGAAAAAAATAAAAATACAAAGTGTAAAAATGGTAGGATAGGAACAGTTGCCCCCATCAAAATTGAATAGACCCTGTGCCTCAATCGTACTTTACAACACTTTAGGAATGAAAAACACGAAAAGTCCGACTATGAGTGACAAGCCCAATTATTAGAAAAAGTGATGTTCCACACATTGGTTGACAGTTGATGCGATCATGACGAAGGATGGTAATCCTACTTAAAATATTAGAATATCTTGTCCTCTCTACCGTGTGGGGTTTGAAATATGGATTTGATCTTCCTCTCTAAACCTGAGAACATGAATGGATATTGTCATCCTGCATAAGGAGCTTGTTCTACAATCCTACAATCGTAGTTTACTATTTGCTACACGATCTGTATTACATATTTGCGGAAGGTATTGAGTTAAGTTAACCATTGTGCACCAATTCCTACATTTTATTTTATTGTAATTTCGAAACGGATGGCAAAATACAAAAGGAAAGTAAAGCTGGATTGGATTACCATTTGAGTTTGGGAGTAAAAGCGTGGAATTTATTTGAATAGGAAATAAATGTGAGATATTATTATTATGATTATGATTATTGTTATTATTGTTACTATTGCCAAGTGTCGGATTGGATGGAAATGAATGGGATTAAGGTGACAGTGATGTGAGCAGTCAGGTGTGTGTCTATACAAAATCGTGTGTGGCAAGTAAATCCCTCCTTGTTTGCACTAGCTTTTTCAACCGTCATAATCTGATTACCTCAACCTCATTTGTCACATCTGACTCTGCAATTCTTAATACACTTTTATGCTACCTTTTTTACTTTGGCTACTGAGAAAACTAAAAGATCCCTTTGCTGACTGACTGAGCCTTTTTCACACACAATGGGAGCCCTTCAAGGCAATAATACAAAAATCTACGTCTCCACACAATCCCCTATATTTACTTTTTAAAATCTGAGCAGAAACCATTAGAAGGGATATTATAAAAGATATTATATTGTTGTAGCTGCTGCTTTACCGAGAGAAGAGACAATTTATGATATACAAATATATCATTCCATAACGTACTAAATACCTGAAATAAACCTTTAAGGTCCACCATGACCCTTATATTATCATACCTTTTAAAATTTACTACTTCCATGCACTAGGCTACAATTCTCTGTTCATTTTCCCATCATCAATAAGGACACGGTCTCAAGAGAGTTTCTTCACGGGTCAAATCTCCCCATTATGTTCCATTCGTAACGGAGAATTTGATGGGACGGACGCTCGTCAGATGTAAAAACATTACACTTATATAACATAACAACTAACCATATCCAATGATCCTTTTAAAAATCATAAACAATCCATTTAAACTTTTTTACTAAATTCTAAACCCGCTTAAGTATTCAGTAACTACCAATAACACCATTGCTGAATCACTTACTCATACAATAATAATATTAAATCCTCATTACCAAAGTATCTTACACCATGGACTGAGTGAACTCCCTAAAAGGATTAAATCTATTTTACATCCTAGTATACGACCATTAACTAAACCTTAGCAGAATCTTCGAATACAAAGCTGTAAAAATCCAAAAAGCCAAATAGCACATGGAGTTAAATTATCATTTCTCTTTTTCGTAAATCGCATCCGATATGGTTACATAAAAATAGGAATACAACAGATAAAAACGTGTACGAATCCCTTTTTGTCATTGAACCGAAATACAAAACCTTTATCGTATTATCCCTGGTTTCAGACATTTTGGGATAAGATTTCTGTTTACAAAGTGCAAAACCAATACCGTACCAGCTAGAATAATAAATTTTTCAAAGAATAAAGCATCATAGAAGCCTCGATCACACCTGGATAGTATTCCAGCCAATTGCTTCATACATATAGAACTAAAGTGATCCACAATGCACACAAATAAATATTCTATGCCATTGCCATCTAATACTCTTTAAATTGAAAAGACAGATAAGTATTTTCGCATGAATAAAAATATATAGCCGTATGCTGCTGCATCATGCATTATAGAAACAAAAAATAATGGAATAGGTAGGTACACATGGAGTACTTTGAAGTGAATTGAATAGGACGACAGAACATGGGGAACATGTCACCGTCGTCACAGTTGGCTAACTCGTTGTTGTACATCAGCCATTCTTGTTTGTCTTTTTGTGACATGAAAATGTTCGTAAAACAAGAATTTTATTTATCTCTTACTAAAAGCTACATTAACCACAACAGCACAAGGCGAAACATTGTATCAGTAAAATTGCTTACGCTGTTTTACAACGCCTGTATACTTTTTTATTACTCTCGTACAATACGACACGATGAGCATAAAATCTTTTGTTGTGAAGTTTTCACAAGGTCAATAAACTTATCTTTCTTTATATAAATCCATATCATAAGTTTTGCAACATCTTCATTCATCCTTCTTTTACTTTATGATAATTCAAAACTTTTTCCAAGTTTCCATGCAATGCAAAATGGTGACATCACCATTTGGAAAAAGTATTGAATCGTAGAATCCCCTTTCTTCCATGTTCCATATCCATCGGAAGCTAATGCAATGTATCTTAATATTTACAAAATAAAATAAATTTCTAACTTCAAAACGCTTTTAAAATCATTTCCGAACCTGATCCCTAAGGACTATAATATTTTCATTTCGATTTCTTGACCATTACAAACTATAATGTACCAAACCCCTGGTCTATATGGTACAATAGAGGGGAAATAGATTGATTTACGCGAGTTTCATGAAAAAATTCCGATCTGCTATTCTCTGTCTCTCTAGAATATTTCAAGGGGAAACCATTTCTCTTTGTCAGAAAAAAATATGAAGAGATGAGAAGATGAGAAATGAATTACCACGAGGAAAGAAACTGAAGGCGAAAAACTGCGTGAGTTATGTCAAAGATGATGAGGAATTTGGAATTCCAAGCATTTCATCCCAAATTTTTACTCAAGTTCAAATACAAAGGAAAAGTCAATGATTTTTAAAGTCTGTACCTTTTTATTTATTTATTTTTAATTTACGTATTTATGACTGAACACAAGTACATATATTGACATATCTATAGAATTACTTTATAAAGGATATTTAAAAAATCATATTTAAAAAAACTGCTGTCTCTCACTTCACACGATTAAAACAAGATTTGATGACTTGAGGCATTTTCATTACAATTCTTCTGTCACCTTTACACATCGACATCATCCACGCCTCTGTACACTTTTATTCACAATTGAATAGCTATTAAATATTCTTTCGTATAATACAATCAACAATTGACATTTCATCAAGCGGAAAAGGCTTGTCGTCATCCTGTATACTCTGTAAGCATCATATATATTTATAATCTAACAAAGTCTTTTCACAATATAATATCCTCTTTTATTTAACAAGAGTGACATTTTCATTCATGTTTTTTAAATCCTATTTATTTTAAAAATTCGGTGACACGTAAATCAATGCTTCTAATCAAAAGGAAACTGAAGCATCTAAAAACTAAAAACGCGTTTGGCTTCAACCTTCTGCACAACCTTATTCCCTTTGTGTAAAGTTAGAAGTCTGTATGGGTTTAAAACGCTGGACTGAAATCACTCCAATGAAACTCTACATGACAAATGCTCTTAAAAATCGAAGCCTCTCAACTGACACCTACCAAGCTAGAATCAAACAAAATAAAATACTTTGTTCACTTTTCTTCGTACGGTTTAGCTTCAGTATGAACAAAGCATGAGAAAAACCTTGAAGAACAAATAACATTTTCATGTCAAACTTTAATTTACATTCACTATTTAACGCTTTATTCCTTTCTAAGAAACCCACAATGGTCAAAATGATGAATTCAAGGCAAATAACTTCTGCAGAAAAATGTATATCAAGGAAACTCAATTAAATGATTGTGCATTATTGTACAAGTCTGCAAGTTAAATAAAAGTTGCATTTTAATTTTAGGTATGTATGTGATGTTGCATTATATAGATAAATGAATTTATCACGTCGTAAAATGTAATAAAATATTTGTAGTTCTCGATCATTAATCGACAGGAAAATTCTTATTCTATAATTAATTGCATTATCTTGTAAAATGCAACATGCAACTTTATAACCTTGAGACGAGCTCATTTTTAGCATCAATTTCTAAGGAACATCAATAGTAAAGTTTACCCATTTTCTTGATAATTAATTGCATGGGGAGTGGCAAATTAATATTGTATGCTCACAAATTAACAAAACTGACATGGAGCTTAGAATAAAACAAACATACAAGCATTGTATTCAAATGACCATATCCATCATTTCATTTTTATTTCTTTTATTACGAATTACGATACACATGTACCTGTCTCGTATATTTAAAAATAACTTAAAAATACACAACATAACTATGCTCAGTTCACACACTTCACTGCACATTCAATAAAACTCACTAAGCGTAAATCCGAATGATAAAAATATAATGGAGATTCTCATCACAATTTTCAACAAAATGTATTGCCAACATGTTATAAGTACAACATTTTTTTGCATCAAATAGCAGGTCCATTTTTTCATAATCAGAAACCATTCATTTTAAATTCAGGAAGAAATTTAACTAAACGGTTGTGTTACATGCAACCA
>JAQFZZ010001802.1:0-10100 GCA_034696405.1 Isotoma caerulea | reverse complement strand
ATTGCAGTTAGCTCTTGTTTATCTCATTATTCACCTAAATGTTTATTATTAAATGATTATCTAATTCCTTTTCCTATTTTTTTTTTGAACAAAAAAAGCCTCATCTATTTAAAAATATTTGAATAAGACGAAAAGCAATTATGATAGTAAATATATTTCGAATTCGAAGTACTTGTCAAACCGACAAGTGTAAGGTTGTTCCACCCTCTTGAAAAAAGTAAATGACAGACAGGGTTCGAGACTATATAGAATATTGTTGCGAAAGCTTGAGCTACGGATTAACGAGTTCGCATTTTCGCATTAAGAACATTTGCATGCCTGTCATGATTCTTCGGACATTTGGAAAAGTGGGTAATTTCCTAGAATAAAAATCTGGAAGAAGATTCCTTGCAAAATTTAAACCGGTTTTTGTAACCGAGCTAAGTTTCGGGGAAAATAGCTATTTGTAGCAAATATTTTACAGATAGATTAAGATCTAGTTTATACTGTGTACAGTGTAGGATGTTTATAAAACCAATAAAATGTTTTCCGAGTAAAGAGAATATTAGTAAGAGAAGGGTTGACGGAATACATGGAAGATTGAGAGGATATTAAGAGAATATTATTTCACATTATTGTGTGAATAATATAATTTTAATCAATATGAAATAAATTAGTGAGAATGTTAGCGTATATCAATTGAAACTGCGAATAATATATACAGTATACGAATGATGCTTTTAAGTATTTTTGTGCAATTTCTAAATCACGATAACTGATAAACATTCTGTTTATGGTGGCTTTAAAATCTTCGTTTAATGAGATTGATCTCATAATATTTAAAATTTGTGACCCGTTCTTAGGGTCTAAAAGTCATAATTTAGGGTATAATTTTTGCGTAAAAAATTGTATGTGGAAAATAAATCCATCGCCATCACTTAAACATCGGATTACTCTCAAATTGGATTCTACCCCAGTATTTCACGAATTCTTATCTCAACCGTTTAATTATAATCTTTCTATGAAACTATGAATGTATAATGAACTAAATGATTCTCAACAAATTTAGCATCTGTGTATTAATTACTCAAGTGATGATGTATTATTTGATAAAGTCGTATTGAATTAATGACTTATTTAATTATTTGATCCATATGATGTGTAATTTTTCAAGTTTAAATTTCTAAGTTTTTATTATTTTAATAATTATTGACATTAATTCTACTATTTAAATTTGTATTCTTCCCTCAGGCGTAACGTCCCTCCTAGAGATGCCAAATTAAAATCAATCTACCATATTTAACATTTAATTTAAAAATACAATATTTCACTATCGACTTCTAGCTTTTAAATAAAAAATAAATCTTTTCTTTTAAATAAATCCCATACTCAACTAGCAGGTATAATTGTAATTTAAAACAACACAACAATTTACCTTCCTTTAATTTAAACATTTATCAGGATTTAATGTTATTAATTATTAGTATAGATTAAACTATGTAATACAGAATTTTAAGGTTTTTCTGTCTAATCAAGTGTTAATTATATTATTATTTAGCTATAATATAACTTTCCAAGTTGTAAAAATTTAAAAACACTACTATACTACAATACAGATTGTGAAAACATTGTCGAAATTTGCTATTTGCTATAACTGGCAAGTGATTCGCTTTCAAAACTATCCGTTTAAAAAATAAAGATAATCACCATATGTTGTCTTTTTCCTTGCAACAAAAACAAAATTGTTTAATATCCATTATTTTCTTTAATTTTCATAAATGAAGAAATAAATCCAACACGAATCTTTAGTTGAAATACTTTAAATTTTATCCTAAATATCTCACTCAGTTTATTTTATCACACATCAAACAAATGTCAAGCTGATTTAATTACCTATATCATTCGAAGGTACAATTTGCATATATTATGTATCAAGGAATAATTCATCCACCTCACCCTTGAACCTGAAAACAGACAAAGGAAATCCATAATTTACATGCATTCTTACTTTATAATCCGATTAAAAAGCCAAGCTTGCACCCCTAGAAGGCAGCAAGCTAGCAAACGCTCTCTTTTCTGTAATTTATTTCTTCAGGAAATACATACTTCGGATTGAAGTGTCCTTCAGAGTAATTCATGAACTAATCTTGTCTTAAACGCTCCATATAATTAAAATTACTTTGCATTCAAAAATATAATAATAATCTCCGGTAATTAATTACAACTCCCAGCATACCTTAAATTCTATTTGAATAGCACTTGGCGTTAAAAAGTCTAAGCACTAGTCTGGCATCGGCATCTTTTCGAAAGGCTTATCTTAAGATAACCAAAGCAGTGAAATTATCAGTTTAACGTACTTCTTATGAAATTGTCCAAAACTTATGCGAAAAATGCATAATTTAAGTTAGAAATAAATAAAGCCATTTATATTAAATTCCTGAAATGTATTTAGTGCTTAGTCAAAATAAATCCGTTCACTTTGCTGGTTCAGTTTCACAACTGACAAATATCATCTCATAATTTTTTTTAAATTTAAAAATAGTCCCACGCATTAAATTAACCATACAAGGATTAATTAACCAAATTGTAATTAACTACCAACCAATCACCCCGAATAGGTCACACAGCCTCATAAATACTTTTACACTGTACTATGTACCCTTTATGCTTTACCTTCATAAACATAATATCAGTCAGTATTAGTCATTTTGTTATACAATAGCAAAAGCAAAAAAGTCTTTTCATTTACCTTTGCCCCTGTATGATGTAAAAAAATATTTTACGACAATTTTATGAGTTTGACCTCCTGAGCATTATTCAACTGATTTGATAGTCTTGTTTTGGTATTATCTACCTACAGATGTACCTGAGTATTCCAATATATCAATCAACATTCGAATCAAAATAGATATAAAAAAATAAACAACTCTTGTCATATTGTCCCAGTCACCAGGCCAGTCAATGTGACCCCAGTACCTCCAGACTGCCATAAGCACCTACACATATTTCCAATCCAACTAAATTTACTCCATTTAGGTAGAAGATATTGCAACTTGTAACAATAATATTAAAATCTTAGCTATTGACTGATATCGTCTGAAGACCAACCTTGCCTGTCCAAAAAACTACATCTGTTTTATTTTATCCAGTTCGTCTTAACAATATAAAATGACTTAATCAACATCTCTCAACACATTTGCATAGTTATTACAAAATTACATGTGATTATTGAACTTGAATGAAATGGACAGCTTCCTTTTGGATGAAATATATTATTACATAAAGAACAAAATTAAATTAGCGCATTAGCATAAAACACAACAGTTTAGTAATAGCAACATATTAACTGTTTAACACTATGAACTAAAAGTAACATGAGCCATCATCAACTGAGAACATGATTGTTGTGGGAAGATCCTTGTTCTTACGGCTTTTACATTACGTATTAAAAAAGTACGAACATTATTTTATATGTTACTTTTTAATATTGCATTATTGTATGAAACTTCTAATCCGCAATTGAATGAATGACTAGTGGGTTGATTGTTGATGATGCATATTATAAAGATCAGATGTTCCAATTCAAAAATAACGTGTTGCATTTTAGTTTATACATTTTCAGACTTAACATTTATGATTTTAAGTTTTTTTTCACTGTCAACACTTTCCCAATCTCTTGACTGAGAAACTCGTAAGTTGAGAATTCCCAAGTTAAGATCTTTCACCCTTCCCCCCAAATACACTGACCCACTGTGAATAAAATATTTTTTTAAATTGTATCTCTAGTTTAATATAAACAATTCAAAAATCGGATATTAATTTATGGATACATTAATGATTCCTATTATAGAAAATGGAGTGAATCAATAAATTTTAAAATGTATCCTTTAGCATTTAGAAAATAAACGGGGATAGGTATTCTGTAAATATACTTATTCTGAATTCTGAACTTCGAATCTGTAAGGTTTAGGAAAGTATTCATACTACTTGTAAACTTAAATAGGCGTCGCACTATAATATTTACCTACGCTGTATAGATTTAATTTTGTAAACTTCCGAACTAACAATAAATTCAATAGAAGTACTACATTTTTACATCATACATCAATACTACATTTTTTCTATAATGTAGTCAATATTTCAAAAATAAGGTAAGAACCAGACATATAATAATAATTAATGATCTCAGACAAAATCATCAATTATAATTATAACGTTGTGTCTAAAAAGGGACACAAAAACAATTTACTGGGAATGCTTTATAATTAAATAAATATAATGAGTGTGAAAAGGTAAAGCTATTTAAAAATAATTCCTTTCTGTATTTAATGCAACCGAATTCTCTTAAATCTTCCGGACACGAAACAATTTCCTATGCATCTACTCCCGGATGCCATCTCAAACTTCTATAATAAATTACAAATTATTCAGCCCTTGCTTTAAAATTCTTTTAAAAACAAAAATCTCCTCTAAAATTAGTGAACAGAACCTTTCATCTCAAGATGACTTTGATCTTCAAATCAATTTCCCTTTCATTTCACACACAAACCACCACCAAGAACTGCATCAAACCTGCCTGCATTCAAACATACACAAACAAAACATACTTGGTATGTGTCCACAAGATTATTATTACAATGATTATGATTATGCATTATAAAAATATGCTTAAGAAAGCACCCATCCCCATCCATGAACTTGAGCAGCTCTATCCATTCATTCATTCATTCAGGTATTTATTACATTTTTCGCACATCTCACTCTCTATATTATACCAGTTGAAAGTAAGGGACCAGAAACAATCCCGATGATGTGATACGATGCAACCATATTATAATGCAATTCTACCAACTACTGCCCTACAACCTACCTTAATCTTGGTTTGGTGGTCTGGTGGGTAAGCGTAATCTTATCATCATAACTTATAGTAGTAATAGCTAGCTAAGAAAGTGATTTTTACTTCATGTCTCATCTGCGAAATCCCATGCATGATATTACCACATCTCGCCTATAATATTCCCTATAATAAATGAAGGGATCAAACGTCATCAATGTCAAGTCCATTTCTAGTCAGCATATTCATACGTAATTAGTCCCATAATAATAATCCCTCCTAGTCTGTACACATCTTAACTTATAGAAATCCCCTCGAAGACTCTTCCGTTTCTCTGTATAAATACAAGCCTCAATGCTAACCGGATGTCCAGAAACAATCTTAATCTTGACCTGTGAGCAGCTTCTGCAGCAGGGATCCCAAATCCTATAAAATAAAAAGAATTTACTTTTCTCTTTATTTTTTCAATTTTAAAAGTGTAATTTAAAGTGTTTCAAATATTAAACTAATTTTTTTTAAATCGCAAAAATGCGTCTTCCACTATCTCTCCTGGCCTTAGTGGTCAGTCTGACTTTAACCTCAGCACAATTTTCCTTCATCCCTAATCCTCGAGTGTACCACCAAGTGCCATCCTACACTTCGAATTACTTAGGACAATCGAACGCCATCCACGTAGTGGACCCTTTGGTCTCCTCAGCCTCAATTTCATCCAACTCATTCATCCCCCAGCAATCCGTCTCCGGACCGATTTCCGATAACTCTATTGATAACCTCATGACTTCCGTGATTGAAGAAGCAACTTTGGCTTTCGAACGGTCTGAAGAGCCTGTGGCAATTAATCACACTGCTTTCTCAACCCAACCTTATACTGGAGGTCACCACCACGGAGGTGGAGGTGGTCACGGCCGAGGTGGACATAACTATTGTAAATTTACCCCAACGACTGAGAAAATCGGGAAGCTTTCCAACATCCATATTAAAGCTTATGAGATTTTAACCAAGAGATATCAACTTCCAAAGCAACAAGTTATCTCCTACTTGGGTGCCAGATTACCCGATTTCTGCCGGAAGGAAGAACTCAGACAGATTTCATGTGATAGGAACTCCCGATACAGAACTATTGATGGGACTTGTAACAATTTGCAAAATCCTTATTGGGGTTCTTCCTTCACTGTTTTTGATCGATTGGCTCCAGCTTTGTATGAAGATGGATGGAATGAACCCCGTGGGGCTGGAAAGGCTTTGCAAGGACAGAGATTGCCTAACCCTAGAGTTGTCTCTTTGTCTGTTCATCCGGATTATGTGCAACCTGATAACCAGATGACTAATATGGTTCCTCAATTTGGACAATTTTTGGTAAGTTTTATTAATTAAAGTTGTTTAATTAAGTTAGGTTAAGAGTTTTCTGGAATAGATGATTCATATTGCCCCATTTGTATCACTTCCTTTGTAGGATCACGACATGACCCTTACCCCCGAAAGTGATAAGCGTTGTTGTGGTGCCGACGCTAACAATGTTGACTGTTGGCCAATCCGAATCCCAGCCGATGATTATTTCTACTCTAAGTTGAACCATCCCCAAACTTGCATGGATTTCACTCGGTCAACTCCCTATTGTTTCCCAAATGCCCAAGGTGTGCGAGAACAGATGAACATTATCACAGCTTTTGTTGACGCTTCTCATGTCTACTTCGCTGAGCCAAACCGAACCCGACTCCTCCGAGCTTACCAGGGTGGAAAACTCAGGACCAACTCTCAAAATACTGGATTTATGCCTACTGTAGCGGAAGTGCAGAGATTGACTGGAGAACATTTTGAATTCATGGGGACTTTCTTGGGTGGTGAGGAACGTGTTAATGAAATGCCAGGTAAATAATGAACATTATATATATATAAAATTTTTAAAACCCTGGATATTTTTTTTAATTTTTAAACTTTAAAATTTTGAAATTATTTTTATCTCAGGACTGACTGTAATGCACACCCTTCTCTTCCGGGAGCACAACCGTCTCGCTGACGAAATCGCCTCCCGCAGACCCTACTGGGATGACGAAACAATCTTCCAAGAAGCCCGTCGACTTTTAATCGCCCAATGGCAAAACGCAGTTTATGGCGAATACCTCCCAATCATCCTCGGTCCCAGTGCCATGGCCCGATACGGTCTTCGACTAGATGACCAACAATCAATCTCCCAATACAATCCAGCACTAAATCCCACAATCTTCCACGCTTTCGCCGACGCAGCCTACCGTTTCGGCCACACCCTTATCAACGGTCTCATCCGGATGATGAAAGGCTTCCAAGACATCAACCAATACAGAATCCGAGACAATTTCTTCAACCATGACCAAATCTCATACAACGGAGGTGAAGGTTACGACTTAATCTTGGGAGGACTTATGGCCCAAAACTCCCAAACTTATGACCCCTTCATTACTGAAGACGTTACCAACTTCCTCCTTAAAGAAAAACATCACGACTTCGGAGGTGACTTAATCGCTCGAAACATTCAACGAGCTAGAGAACACGGACTTCCGGGTTACAACGTTTACAGACAAATCTGCGGACTTTCCGGACTCACCAATTCGTGGACAAACAGACCTTCCAACATTCCCGATAATGTTTGGCAAGTACTTGGAAGTTTGTACGAGACCCCAATTGACATTGACCTTTTTACCGGAGGACTTACAGAAGTTCCAGTCACTGACGGAATTACCGGACACACTTTCAACTGTCTTAAATCTCTTCAATTTGCCAGGGTAAAGTTCGGAGATAGATTTTTCTTCACTCATGGAGGTCAAGCGGGTAGCTTTACTCCAGAACAGATTAGAGAAATTAGAAAGCGTACTTTCGGTGATATTATTTGCCAAAATGGTGCAGTTGAAATGACAACTAAAAATGTTTTCAAAATGCCTTCAGCCGAAAACCCAATGATTTATTGTACCGATCCATCAAGATCTAATTTTAATGTTGACATTTTTCTTTACGACAGGGCTTAAATTATAGGGGAAAAATAACTCTAAAAATTAATTGTGATTGAACTTACTTACTTAGGCTTTAAAAACTTATTTTTATTTATTTATTTTTTACATTTTGACACACAAAGAACAATTCTTTTATATTTATTTTTAAATCATCATATCAAACCAAGGTTGATGACTTTTTCCTTCCTTCCATCTCCTTCCTATAATCATTTATTATCATGATTATAAAATACAACTCGACTACTTGACTTATAGCACTTTACTTTTCAGAGAGAGAGAGAGTATAAAAATGTATGTACAATTTTACCTTATTACGCGTTATCTTTATTGAATGAGTCTTATTTTTTATTAATGATGATGTTGAAGATGTGTTCACACTGGAATTTTGTATGGAGAAAAAGAAATTCCTTTAATAAATAAAAATCTTATTTAAATATTTAAATATATATCTTTTGTGCCTATCATCATTAAAGTTATTAAGTCATCCCATCATCCAATCCAGTAGCGCATTCTTGTACTTACAAAGGAGCATATTATTGTAAAATAAAAAAGCACTTAACTTCCGGGACAGGTTGAGTGGCTAAAATGTTTAAATGATGAACAAATGAAATTTATGATCAAAAGGGCTAATTAGTAAAAGTCTTAAGCGAGTGACACAGTGAGTGACGTCTTAGGGTCTTCTCAAATCCCAAATGTCTTGTATAAATTGAAGGATTATGATGATGGGGTTGGCTTTTGGTGGTGGTGGTGGTTGTTCCTGAAAGGATGGATAATAGGACAGGAAGTTGTTCATAGGAGAAGAGAGGGATAAACAGAGATGAGAATTAGAAAATTGTCCAAGGTGACATAACAACTTGTGTTGTACCTACCTGCCCACTCCACTCACTCACTAATTCATCTCTAATGTAAAGTATTAAGTGAATACTTATCATCTTGATGGCAAGTTCAGCCATTATATTTTTATTTATCTCTCTTATTTATGTTCTATTAAAAAGTGCAAGAGGAAGCAGTCCAGCTGTATAATCTTAATATGCTAATTTGGTAATGAGTTATTAGAAATTAGATAAATACAATTTTTAAATTGTATTTATATTTATATTTCCAAATTGTTATTCAGGGTGGATCAAAATTATTTTGAAATGTGTCATTCTGTATCACATACATGTGGCTTATATCATTTAAATTTTTTTAAATTCTATCTATTGAGAATAAACTATATTTAGGACGTTGACTTTTTAAGTAGTTTATGACTTTAGGATTATTGCTTAGTAAGGTATAAATCTTGTACTGCATTGTATCATGACAATGGCATTTGGGTCCATAGGATGTTATTGAATTCTTTCATGTACCTAAGATACTTTTAGTACGTAAGATCTTTTGAACCTTTTGTTACCGTAGGTTATATAATGAATCTGGACATTGAATAAAGCTCAGTCTTTTAATAATACTCAAAACATTCAACACGTTATCAGCACGAAGCTCTAAAAAGTTTGTAAAAAACTTGACTTGAGTGGTTTATTAAAAGGGGGATTTTGAGACAAAGTTACAATTCGGAAAACGAATAAAACTTTATAAATTCCAAAGTAAAGTTTACATTTCTGAAAAAGAAATTAAACATGACAACTACACATATTAAAAAGTTCGACACTGGTTCAATCTCAAAGTTGAACGGCAGTAACTTTAGAGTGTGGAAGTTGAGAATGTGGTCTCTTTTTGAGACACATAATATCTCTGCTGTAGTGAAAGGGACTTTACTTCGTCCAACTGTTGCTGGGAAGGACCAAGATGTTTGGGACCAGCAGAACAATGAGGCAAAGACGAGTATGTATCTTTGCATGGAAGACGACGAAGTGGAAGCAGTTTCAGGATGTGAAACAGCAAATGATATTTGGCGAAAGCTAAATACCATGTACGAAAGCACAAGCGGTGAGTCAAAGCAAGTGCTTTGGCAAAAATACTATAGTGTGATGGCTTCGGAGGAGAAGTCACCGGTAAAAACTATGGTGGAAATACAAAACTACGCTGCCCAGTTGCGTAGTATGGGCGTCATAATTGACGATGACCAAGAAGTTGCCCGTGTAATTTCATCCTTAATGGATGGAAAATATAGACAGTTTCGAGAGGCCTGGAGGTCTGTCGATATCGGCAAGCAGTCTACAGCCTTACTTCTAACCAGGCTTAAAACCTGGGAGTTAGAAGAGAATGAAAGTGGGAATAGCTTTTCCACCGAAGGACCACAAAGGGCTTATGTGGCAAAAAAGCAAAAGCCCAAGCTAACAAAAGAAGAATATGCAGAAAGAAAG
>JAQFZZ010001801.1:0-10103 GCA_034696405.1 Isotoma caerulea | reverse complement strand
CTCACAGTCACCCTCACAGTACCTGTGCTTTCGAAAGAAGGCCCCAATTGCTATGGAAAGACATTTTTCAAACAGCCTAAGCATAAGAGGATGACATGGGTGGCTTGATTTAAATTTAAAAAAGCCTATTATAGAATCAAAATTCATTGAGGTCCTTGGCCAGATACTTATTGAGTTTTAATAAATAAAACCATTTCATAAAATCATCCCGATTGGCTGAGGCATTCATTTCTTGACGAAGTTATCGCAGATTATCTGCGGTGTGAGTGTGAGTGATAACTTATACAATAAAATTGTTAATCGTGCTCGTTTTTAATAATTCTACTAACTTCGTAGCATTATGTTACAGTTCGTTTCACCATTTGAAGAAACTATGGAGAATCCAGTTCAAGCTAGACATTCTGCTCCCGATAGACTCCAAACCTTCGATGCTGAAGCAACTGGACCACGTATAAGTTATACAGGTTCAGATTGCATTGACAACAAAAATGATCCTAATCTGAATGGAAAAGAATTTCTCCAAGATGAACAAAATTCTGAAAAGCGAACATTTCACAAAAAAACCATTATTTTAATTTGGATGGGAATTATGGTCGCAGTTATTTCTGTTTTCTTTCTTACAATCGGATTCATTTTTGGACTTAATCGTAAACGTATTTAAAATCTAGATTGTTGTATTGGATTCGGTTGACTCTCGATAATTATATTTATTCTATTTTAATACGAATTTGAGATTTATCAATCATAATCAAATTATGTTTTTGATTCTACGATCATTAATTAATCTCATTCTATATGTAATTTATTAAAACAAATACTAAAGTATTACATAGCAATGATTTAAATTGTTAAGTTTCTTATTTATAATTGGAAATAAATACAGAAAGTGAGATTTTAAGTTCTCCATATATTTTTGGAAGTATTAATTAGGTAATAAAATAATAATAGTAGTACTGATAAATTTTTTAACACAAACTTCAGTAACAGCTTATTGCTAATTTTTAAGAACAATACTGTTAAATGCCATGAGTTCTATATTGTGAGACACTTGTGGGGCTGATAAGATAGTTCATAGGCGATAAGCTTGCTTATCTAATAGGTCACTAGCAGATATTAACTTTGACTATAACCTAATCTTTAAAATTTTGCATACTATCATAATTTTAAAACAGGTCAGGGATTTTAAATTTAAAATCAAGCTACATACGTGCTACTAACTATTAATCATTCAATGATTATTTGACTACCACTACTGTCTTAAAATGTCTACTTGAGGATTAAAATGAGAATGCCGTCATTACCCTGCTCTGTTTCATATTTCACTTCTCTTGTAATAATTGTTACCGAGTATCTATCTAAAAGATTGAAAATGGAAAGATTAACTTTTGTTTTAGTAGAAGAGGTATTCAAAATACAGATTAGATTTCCGTACAATTATATAAGGTTCCTGGTTTTTGGTTCTGTTTTTTTCTTCCTAATCTTTAAGATCAATTTTAAAAGGAAAATAAAAAGTTTGCAAATTCAGACAATGACTAATCGAGATGAGGCTGAAGGTGATTTGGACCTATTTGGAAATATTTCAGCAGCGCTGTGGTCCTCTTCTAATATGGGTGAAGGTCTAGTGGGAGAAGTAACTTCATCGCCGTCGGAATCCCCACCACCTCCAACTTTGTTACATTCTGTCTCACTTTGATTCAGAATGTGTTTATGTTTTCTCCAAGCGTTTTGAATTAGTCGAGCGCAGTATTCTTCACGTTGTCGCCAAAGGGTTGAACTCACTGGTTCGTATCCTGGCCTTTCCAGGGCTTGTGCGACTTCATTCAATTCAACTGAATCGGGCTCGATCACATTTCCTACGTGACAAGATAAGTGTAATAAGAATTTATAATTCTTGCAAGTTTAGGTATTCAATATTCAAGTACCTTTGCGAGCAAAGAAATCTCGAGTGAGAGCATCCAATATGTCGACACAGTACATCATATCACCTAAAATCCCCAAATAAACAATTTAGTCAGTAAAAATATTTTTTTAAACTGTTCTGAAAAAAAAAGGTTTTAAAAGATTTGCTGGCTACCTAATGTACCTTTACAGATAGGTATATCCATCGAAATGATTTTATACTTGTTTGGCTTATGAATCTGAAGTGGTGGTTCAAGAACATCAAGAAAATCAGATAATTGGTCGTATCTAATATATTGCGTGCCATCCGGGTCAAACTGTGCCCATATTTCGTAGTACATATCATAATCATCATCTGTAAGCCCTTCTTGGACTTCTTCAGTAGCTTGTGAGTAATTTTCCAATATGACGGCAATGTACATGTTGATAACTATCAAAAAGCTGATGACTAAATAGCTCAACAGGAAGGCTATGCCTACAGCACTGTTTCCACATGACCCTGCAGTTCCGATTTCAAAATCGGGTGCATCGCAATCTTTTTCGTTAATTATTCCAGCAAGTACACCATCCCACCCTAAATGTCCAAGGTATTTTTAAGTTTTTAATAAAAGTATTAAAAACTATTAACGATAAAGCTGCGATTTGAGTTTGAGTAATTATGTACCTGCGGAAGTAGACATTTGAAAGAGCAAGATAATTGATTGTCCAAAAGTCTGAAAGTTGTACACGGAATCGAGTCCATCTCTCAACTTGACATTCATGAAAAATGACATTCCAAATATTGCAAAAATGAACATGACGAGAAAAAGGAGGAGGCAAATGTTGAATAGGGCTGGAAGAGACATAGCTAAGGCAAAGAGAAGTGTTCGAATCCCTTTGGCACCCTTGACAAGGCGAAGTACTCGTCCTACTTTGGCAACTCGAACCACTCGTAGTAGTGTTGGAGAGACGAAATATTTGGCAATTATGTCGCTCAGCATTATTCCTGTTAAAATCATGATTTACAAATGTGGATGTAAAATTTTCTAAACTCATAGTAATAATATTCGGAAATTTTACCAGCTATTGAAAGCATCACCACAACAAAATCAAATAGATTCCAAGGTTCAACAAAATAATGGTATCTCAATGCAAAGATTTTCAAACCACATTCCGATGAGAAAATTGCTATGAAAATAGCGTTAAGCACTTCTAGAGCTTTGTCCCAAGCCTATATTAAAAATTCATACGTGTATAATAACTTAACTATAAAAACTTAGGGCTAGTAGGTAGAATCGAACTCACTTCACTTTGTTGATAATGATCCAACGTCATTGTAACCATGTTGAGACCGATGAATATCATAATTATCATATCAAAGTTTTTGTTCATAACGAGTTCAAATACCATTGCTTGCGGTTTCCACTAAACATCAATAAAATTATATTCAGATGAAGCTCAATATCAACAAACATTACAACATGTTAATTTAACATACCGATGGCCTTGGAATTGCTTTTAAGGGCTTTTTATTTCCCATTTTTTTCATAGCAGCTAAAAAAGTTAATTTTGTTTAAAATTACTTTTATTTTATATTCGATGTTGTCAAATCTAGAATTTACCGTAGTATTTCTTTTGATCTTCTGTCATGAACATCTCCATAGACCCTCCAGACTGTGAAGCAATAAAAACGTCATGAAAATTAGTAGGTAATTAAAAAAACAATTTTATTTAATTAAAAATAATTTACTTTTGTACCTTTTTCTTTTGCTCATTAAAGTTATCGATGATAACTCCGATGAAGAGATTTAACGTGAAAAACGATCCAAAGATGATGAAAATTACAAAGTAACTGAATCAAAAATATTTTAAAAGTTATTAATTAAAGATGTAAATTATTTACTTTGATAACTTTTCAAAAAAATTTACGTTTTATAAATCTCTTACATGTACATGACAAAGCTAACTTCCCTATGGGGTTGTAAATCTAGGTCTCTTGAGTCAACCGCATCATTCATAATTGGTATCCATCCCTTAAAAGTGGCTACTTGGAATAGACACAAGTAAGCTTTTCCGACATGATCCTGTTTCAAGGATCAATCATTAATTAATTAAATTATTTTAAGCTACAATAACTGATTTACTAATTTGATAAGAAACACTTACAAAATTCATAACGGAATTTTCCCAAGTATAATTGTTCATGTCGCATTCATTCTTGTTTTTAATTATTCTATAATCAGGCCTGCTTCCATCAGATGGGTCGATGCACTACAAATTTTTGAATAATTAAAGTAAAATGATAAGAAAATCATTATTTTTCTGATAGATTTGTTATAATTTACAAACCTTGTAGTACTTTCCATTGAAAAGTTGTACTCCCATAACTAAACCATACATTCAGAAGAAAGTATATTATAATATCTTTGTTATTTAGATGTATCGATGCATGTCCATAAAAGAGTACGACATACTTGCAAAGATAAGCCAGAAAATAAGACAAACGAGAAGTACATTGAAGATACTAGGTATAGCTTGAACAAGCGCATTAACCACGATCTGAAATATTTGCAAAAGAATTAATATTTTTATGTAAAAAAACCAAAATTTAATCCACATACCCTCATCCCCTGCATCCTAGACATAGCCCTCAGAGGTCTTAAAGCTCTCAAAGTTCTCATAGTTTTAAATGCTTGGACACTCCCAAATCCAGCCATCGCCGCGACAAAATTGATTACAGAGACCATTACAATAACAAAGTCTAACCAACACCATGCATTTGTAAAATATGCTACGAATCCAAGTGCCAGCCACTTTATTAACATTTCGAAGAAAAAAATAACTGTGAATATTCTATCCATATAGAACAAAATATCAGTTAATATTGGATTTCCGGGTAGATGGACATCTTCAAGAGCCTATTCATTAATTGTAAGATTTTAAAAACACATTTCAAACTTCATATTGAAATAAATAGTTTTTAAATTTAAGAAATTACCAATGCAAGAGATGACAACAAAATCATCGTAATGACAGCCGTTTCAAAATATTTATTCTCAATAAGCCGGAAAGTTTTCAACCGGATGTTACCCCATATTGTTCCAAATGGTATTCCTTCGAGAGTGAAAATAGGGAATCGCTCGTAAAACTCTAGAGGCATACAATCAATAGGTGTTTCCTCTTCTTCCTGTTTGTGCGCACTATGAATAGACCTGCGAACTGGCTGTTCTGCAACGAGCACATCTTCGTCATCCCCTTCACCCTCTTCCCATTCTTCATCTTCGTTATCTTTTTCAATTTCTAAATTATCATCTTCCTCAGTAAGAAATTCACCGTCGTCACCTTCGAGGGGAAAATGATCCTTCTTTTTATAAGTGACGGATTTTGCCTTGGGATAATGGGTGTGCGACCCATAGGACTTCATGCTTAGTGTATCTTCATCTTTGTTATTATCAGCTTCTTCTTTCGCTGCCGCAACAGCTGCTGCCTTTAATTGTTGTAGATTTGACATCAACTTCCGAGTTCGAATGACCAAACGGGCTGTGTCAGCAAGACGATTCTTCATTCTTCCTGGTTCTATGAGATAAAAATTTGTCCTGAGATATATTATATTTCTTATTTGCATTATATCTAAATTAAATCGTCTTACCCAATTCCGAATCAATTTCTAACGACCCTCCATTTTCTTTTGCAACGTCTTCCACTGGAGGAGGTTCTGGCTGTGGAGGTCTAAAAATGTTTCTAATTCTCTGTATAATTTGATTTTTAAATCCATTGATGCGACCAAATATCCATACAATGATATTTTTAATGCTTGTTTTAACCCAGCGAGAAAATCTTCCTATTCTTGCAAACGCTTCTGCCAACTTATTTGTATCTGCGTCTGCCGTAGGAGCCTTTTTAAAAACAGAAAATGAAGACAAAATATGTAAATAATATAGAACAATGGTCACTTAAGTGTAGGCAAGTATCATTAATTACTGAAAGGTTGGAAGCACCGAAGCTGCTGAGCAACAAGGCCAAGAAGAGATTCAGAACCTGAGAAATAGAAGAATATGCATTTAACGTATCTGTGGACAAAGTCGTATCAATCATTATAGTTTTACTCACAACTAAATTGCCAATCACAACTGTAGCCAAGAAAAATGGAATACAAGCACCACCAGTTACCAGCATACCTACCAATTAATACAGCATGGGAAATGTATAATTATTAAAAATATTGTACGTAAATTGGATTAATAACTTTGAAAAAAAATTTGTCATTCTAAATTATTATTATTATGCAGTTCAGTCTATTTCCAACTTACAATCCCACATGGACTCAATCCATTCTCCGCATAATACTCTAAAAATGATCATGAAGGAATGTGGAAAATCTGTAAAATTCCATCGTGGAAGCTCTTTTCCAGGAAACAAATGCGTTTTATCTGCAGTATGAAAAATACTTTGCTTTCAACTCCTTAATAAATTAATCATATCGTTCAAAAGGTAAGTAAATTTTGAACTGACCATAATAGTTTTTGGCAAAAAGTTGCATCCCCATCACAGCAAAAATGAAAATTATAATTATCAGAACGAACACCAAGTTACCGAGAGCCCCCATGGTTTTCCCCATAATACTTATGAGCAAATTTAATGTTGGCCAAGATTTTGCAAGTTTGAACACTCTTAGCTACAAATTGAAAAATAAAATATTCTATAGTTTTATAACTATATTTAAAATTTTTTGAAATCCATAAAAGTTACCAATCGGAAGCTCCTTAGGGCACTAATACCCGGTAAACTAGCATCTTCTAATAACATCTCCAAAAGAGACAGTGCAACAATAATAAAATCAAAGACATTCCAACCGAATTGGAAATAAAACTTGGGACTCATCGCTATCAACTTCATACCGCACTCGACAGTAAAGATACTTGTAAAGACCTTTAACAAAAAGAATACGTCATTTAATCCCTCAAACGAACACATTGTCTTTGATTGGTATTAAATTACCTTATTTCCTGTTTTCAATGTATTAAATAAAATGATATTTTGTTGAAGCCCATAATGATCCAAAGCCATAAAAACTGTGTTGACCACAATAGCAACGGTGATGAAAAGCTCACAAAATGGGTCGAAAACAATAAAAGCGACAACTTTTTTAAAGAGATTCCAGGGGAAGCCGCAATTCCAGACGCAAAAAATGTCTATGAATCTGAAACATCCTTCAATAATTTTCTGTTTTAATAAATTCCTCGCATTTTCTTCTTCTTCCATGTCACTAATTCTTCGAGGATGAGAAGGTTCTGAAGCTTGCTGAATGATCTCATTAAGTACAAGCACATCTAAAAATTTACAACGTAAAACCCTTATAATATATAATCTCCATTATAAATACTAATTTTCATCACATCATTTACCTCTCATATCAACACTGGCCGAAGGTGCCCGGAATGAATGAGAAGGATATGCTTCCTCATGATCTCTTCGTGGTTGTTGCTGTTGTTTTACCTTCCTGACGTCATCAGTACTGTCTATTTGATCATGCTGAACGATTTGTAAAAAAGCTTACTAGGAGGAAACCATTACATTTGTAACAAACAAAAGGAAAAAAGCTTTTTAATTGCTACCTCACTCCCGACTTTGCTATCCTGATCTTCAAACAAAGCTTTTGATCTTTGTCGCAACTGTTTTTCTTTTGTCATCGGACTTCCTCCTAGACCACTGTGTTTGGTGAGAACGTCATGAGAATTGTATGAAAGCCTTGAAGCATGAGAGTTGTATGAAGAATGACGTGACATGTGCCCTGTTTTTTTAAAGTAAAAAATATGTTGAATTTAATTTTAACTTAATATATTTTTAGTGTGTAGTGTTTTGTTTAAAATTAAACTGTACCAAAATGCTGTGGGTGAGTTTGATGATTCCATGTTTGATGAAATGGTACTATAATAGCTCCATTTTCTTCAGAAAGTGGTGTAACTGCCGTAGAGTCATCAGCATATGGTAAATGTTCTTGGGCATCCATATACGTAGAGAGAATCAAGGGCCGCTTTTCTTCGAAACTTTTTCCATACTGATGGTATTTATGAGATCCTCCTCCACTAACGTTAAATGGGCTACCAGGAAGACTGGAAGTTGACTAAAGGCGATAAATTGAAAAGTACTTGATTTATTACTTTAATTTTGTACTTCGCCCATATTAATTTTTTGTAGTATTAATAAATAGCATTAATAATATATTTTCTAACCAATGTAATATTTGGACATTAAAATTTTTCAACTGTCATGATATAGTTAAGCTTACCTTTCTAACCCTTGATCCCCGACCATTAAGCCGTACCTGGGATTCAATAAACGAGTCTCCACACTCTGACTTAACATCTTTCAACTGGTCATCCGTAGCTTGCTCTCCTGCCCAAATTTCATAACTTCGACTTGAAAATTGTGAAGGAACTGGGGATTTTGGAGCATCTGCTATTGCAGCCCTAGCAGCTCTTGCTTGATCCCTTATTTCTCTGGCGTCTTCACGGGCTTCTTCCTCAGCCTACACGGATGTTAATTATTTGATTAGCCGAAATAATTACCATTGCATACCTTTAATTTCATTATAAAAATTTATAATTATCATGTCTCATGTCACCCTCATAGCGGCCTCTTCTTCATCAGCAGCCATTTGTTCTTCTTCTACTTTCTTCTGGAGTTCATCATAAGACATAGCGACAATGGCGAGGATCAAATTCACAAGGTAGTAAGAACCAAGGAAAATGATCACGATGAAAAACAACATATGCCATGGACCCGCTGCTCTAAGGGTCTAAATTTTAGTGTAAAAATATGTGAGCTTTTTACCTTCAATTTTAAAATAATAAAATAGATTTTTCTCTAGTATGAAAAACATCCTAACCTGCTGGTACAAACCTTCCCATGCATCTTGCGTCATTAGCCGAAAAGCTGAAAGAAAAGCCCATCCGAAAGAATCGAAGGACGTGTACCCATAATCCGGATTATTTCCAAAGCCTTGAACGCATGTATAGTTTCCTGGACATGTTCTGAAGGCACAAAGAGATCATAAAAAGATCTTACTTACAATTAGTGGCATAACTATATTTACCAGATCGGTCAATTTAAAGTGTAATAATAAAACATAATGAGAAATAAATAAATTTATACCCTGCTCCAGAAGAGTTGCCACATAAAAGAAAGTCTTTGTCTGGGTCCTCTCTCAACCAATTACCTTTAGTTCAAAGAATAAAAGATAACACCGATGATAATGATTTATTTTATCATTTTTATCTCACTAACTTTTATTGGAATGCCAGGCATGCCAACTCAATTCCCTTTCCCGACCTCTAGCAAAGTCCTCTGGCATGTTTAGAATACATTTCTGAGTTAGAATTCCCATATAAAGCTGAAGACCCATTAGAGCAAAAACAGAAAGTGAGAACATTGTCAGGATAATCACATCGCGAAGATTTTTTACTGACTCGATTACAGCACCAACGATTGTTTTCAATCCTATAGGAACATTTCGAGGTTTTAGTTTAATGTATTGATACTTAAGAAGCAATTAAAGATCTGGTACACAATTAGGTAATTTATTGTGTAAATTCTCTTACCAGGAACGATTGCAACCGTTTTTAAAGCTCGAAGTACACGGAAAGTTCTCAATGCTGCTAGATTTCCCAAGTTGATACCCATGGTCACATAGCTGGATAGATTAATTAACTTTTACATTGTGAAAGATTTCCTTCAACGTTTAAAATACAAAAACTTTTACATTACTTAATATTGAATAGAGCGTTAAGTTCTCGTGCATAACTCAACAAAATAAGAAATGACTAAGGTCATCTTTAGTACCTTTTTCAAAAAGAAGCCAGGGCAAACACCGAAGGTTAAAGGGTTAGGGTGTAGGATGTAGGAATGAAATACAGATAAATTGAATAATCGGGGAATTATGGTTAATTGAAACTTTGCAACTAAACTAGATTAAAATACTACATTGAAAAGTCAAAGCATGCTAATTTGTGGGACGGGATTAAACCAAAGTAAAATCAAAATTAGACTACAATAATTAACAACTATCATTCTAAATATTCAACTCACGCTAATGTAATAACTACGAAATCTAGCCAATTCCAGGCGTCTCTAAGGTAGGTAAACTTTGTCAGTATGAATCCTCTCGCCATCACTTTGACACCGGACTCAAAGGTGTAAATTGCCGTAAAGATTACTCTACAAAG
>JAQFZZ010001800.1:0-10104 GCA_034696405.1 Isotoma caerulea | reverse complement strand
TAAAAAATGCAGTCTGCACCAGATTCATCATAGAATATTATTATAGGAATGCTAGGTTAAAATCGCAAGTTCACCAAGCAATTTTCCAATAATGAAGTCTCAACCAAGTGTAAAACTTTTTGACAGAAATACGGTTGTAAAGTTCGACTGGATGAACAAGTACAATCTATCAAAGTAAATGGATGAAGCCAAAGTTGCACACAAGATGAAGCAATTTTTTCGATCTGTGGGATAAAAAGAGTTGTTTGAAGTTGATAGAGAGATTTTCCATGAGGGCAGTAAAAGCAACCCTTGAGAAACCAAAAATAAGAGAAAAGACATCAAAATAAAACACGAGAAAAGTGAAGATTCAGTCAGACATAGAATTAAGATGAAGTGTTGTTTTTTTATGCCTGCAGTTCGCAATTTCATGCAGTAAACTCAGAGACCAGAAACCAAAATCCAAATCCCACACGGGAGAATTGCAGTCTCCAATGTTATTATTATTATTACAATCTCGAGCTAAACTCAGGGAGTTCTTTAAAGGATGGATGGATGGATGAATCGACATTCGACATTAGTACACCTAATTATAGAATATCTCTCTAGGTAATACAATTTACTTATATAGTTATATTTATACTTAGAATTCAAGCAACAGAACATCTTGGAGTAAAGTTTCTTCCATAATAAAAAGCTAGATAGAATGCAAAACCAAATGAAATGAAAAAAGGCTAGAAGTATAACTTTACTCGGAAATGCATCTTCCTCGAGAGATATTTGCTTTGCTTACAGTTTTATTTGGTGTGTACAAAATTTTTCATGCAAGAGTGAAGAGCACTTTGGTGGAAAAATATTGAATCAATAGTAGTCATCTAACTCTTCTTCTCATACTTTGTATCTGCTTTTTGAGTTCCAATTCCAATGGAATTGGACTGTTGTAGAAGTCTAACAAGGATTCTAAATTTTTCAAGATCTTCGTCGTCTTCCGCAAACATTCCTATTCCAAAATAAAGCTCCTTGTTTTATTTCCATCTTTTTGAGTGAGTTCCAGCAAGGCTTATTTAATTTAATTTTTATTGCATCGATCTTATTTGTTTCGAAACTCTCAAGAATTTTTCTAAGAGGGTTGGAGAACAGAAGGTTAAAGTACAAATAAAGTGAAGGGTTGCACGTGGCACTTATTTGGCATTGCATTTCCCATTTGCAAAGGTTGACTGAACTTCCGACTTTTTCTCTGAGTTCTCTGACTGTCTGTTTTGTTTGTGTGATGTGATGGAAATTCATGAAATTGCTTTACCAAAAGTTTTGCTTATTGTCTCTCACTCAAAGATATTATTACCTAATAGTTTTGGTGAATTGTGAATAGGAAGATGTAAGCTTTAGGTAGACAGTGTGGGATTTTAGGAGTTGAAGGAGAATAAGTTGTATTGTAAGTTTAAGTGAAAGTTTGGGAAACTTAGTTATGAAGGTTAACAGAAAATTTCGAAACAGGATTTCAATGGATTTGTCCAGGATGAAGTTGTTCAGTTCAATTTGGGACGAAAAAGACACGAAGACAATGCAGTCTGATTTTCTCAGAATGCTTTGTTATTTACTTATTTCCTTCTTTTGCAAAGTTATACTAAGCGTGGGTGGATAGTCAATACCTTCATGAGTGACACTCCCCCGGCCGGTTTGGAGTTTAAGGTTCGTTTATTGTTTAACAAAATGTATAATGCTAATTTACAAAACTGTTCACATAAATTACTTACGAAGTATGAAAAGTTGAAAAAACATGAGCGGTCTCGAAAACCAGTATTAATGCAAAACAATTTTTCTACACCTTTTGTAATTTCTTCATTACATTTTTCTCCTAAATCAATCCGTGAAAGAAATTACATTTTAAAATGTAAATTACAAATTATCACTGGAATGCGTAAAAACGGTTAGTTTAATGGTAAAAATATGTAAATGACTTGCAATTGGCATTAATTCATACGCAAAACATAAATAAACCGTAATGATCAAAATATTGGCACAGCACGCACTTCCGTAACTGAACTGTGGGTGTGTTTAGAATCCCCTAATCGGTCATAAACCCTTGTTTATTTATCGATTTAAAAAAGAAGTAGCTTCTGTACGTGTTGCATTTTTCTATATTTGCTGTTACCACTTGAAAATAACAAACTTAAGACATTAAAACATTTTAGGTAAGAGGGTCCAATCCACCCATTTTAATATTGTACAAATATATTATGAGTAAGTTGGAAGTACATATAAGATGCATAAAATGAAGATGTTTCGTGCAGAAAAAACTGCATCTCCTTATACACTTCTAGAATAGTATGCTGTAATATGTTTTAAGTTTTAGACATGTTTTAGGTTAGTAATATGTATTGACTAGAAACACGATGATTCACATATCAGTATTTGTCAGACTATGCAATGATTTATGATGGCATTTAGTTCTATTTGGCAATGTCTGCAACTTCCTTTTACAAGTTTAGGTGAGTTAGCTAAAGTTGCAACTTTTTATAAACCAAAGTCTCTCACATAATAATGGAATATGGGAGACACTCACCACTCACACGTGCAGTTTTACGAAGTCCGCAGGCTTAAGGAAAATCCTACTTAAGTCTTAAGTTATTGAAGTTGAAGTCCTGAGATTGGATAGTCTCATTCAAGTCACACCAGCCAAAATCAACTTAAATATGTACGAATATGGTTTAAGGGAACTTTCGTATAGAATCCACAGTTCAGTTTACTTGGATCAAGCCAAACCAGAAGTTAGTTGAAATCCTCTAAGGAAATACGTGTTTACCTCTAAAACCTAAAGTAATGAAACTTACGAAATGCCAAGACAAGCCCACATTATGCATGTCTTGAAATTCTGAAATCCGTGTAACTTTCAAGACGTAAGTCAGAGACTCGATGATAATTCATAAAATGGCAAAATCCAGTCTGATGATCTGTCCCAGCAGGAGAATTTTGTAAATTTCCTTGTTGCAAGAAGTGTTGAACATTTTCTGAGAAGCAGTCAGGCAGGAACGACAAGAATAAAATGGAGGTTCCCCTGGACTTGGTTTTGCATTTGCATATCACATCAGTCACTCTTTCAGTACTAAAGATTGTCTTGGAATTTTTACAATCTCTACCGCTGCCGAGATGTAATTTCCATTTATATAGGAAATAGGAATAGTAAGAAGAAATTCTTATTAAAGCTTATAAGTTGACACGACACGGTATCATCTTATAGTAAAAGTATCATTCAGAAAAACAACTTGATACCCGTGGTGCTATGTTATGTTACAAATGTCGGTGTGGCATTTCAAATTCTAAACCATTTGCTTCTAGTGTCTAAACTTTAAATGCTTTCGCATTATTAACATTCATAGAAGAGTTTCGCACGCGGAATCATCACACGTAATGGATTTTGGCAGTCATTCCAATTGCATTTGGTTTTGTTTCTTGGTGTCAGTTACTACTACAGACTGTTGTTGGTGTTACATAATTTAAGCAGTTGTTACCTCTATGCATTACAATAATGCAACAGTCAGAGGACATTGGCCTGATGCCCAACTTTGCATTTGTTTTGTGGCATCTTCTTCATTCCAGCTTTAACGATTTAACATGTGCATGATCTCTCACCTCACCTCTGAGGAATATCATCAAAACAAAAAATCACCTAATGCAGCAGAATGATACTACTATGTAACTTTGTATGTCTGAATAAAAAATTTTAACTGAGTTTCTGTAATAACAACACTGACTGAAAATAATACAATAGGAAAAGGAACTACAAAATAAACGAAGACATTTTATGATGAAAAAATTGCCGACATCGACACTACATTCTATATCTAATGCAATGTTTCTGTGTGGTTGTCAAGTGAAGACCAACCCGAAGATTCTTTTTCAATCTCTTTTGAATCTCTTCATCCAACCGTACAACGTGCCATTTACAAGGAGACAATCTCTTCTTTGAACTTGTGGAATCGTCATTTACGTTTTTGTCCTTTGAAGATTTTTTTTCTCCAACTGAACGTTGAGCTGTTTTGTATGACTTTCATGGTTTTTTGGCTCAGTACCATATTTCGCACTGTTTTTGTTTTGGTTCACTCATCCTTGTATTTACACTACAAACGGAGACCGTTGGAGAACTCGAAGTATTACATCATGATCTCCATGTGGTATTAAATGATGATGATGATGGTCTGTGCTCTTGTGGCATGCAATGCGATTTTTTTCATTGGAATAATAGTATACAGGTTTCCTTCCTCCTTATATGTCGACAGGTAGTTAGGATTCCCATTGTTAGCAGAAGTCATCTTGCCTTATATAATAACTCCGCTAAATATTTACACAGACTTATTGTTTGATATTGAAATATTATTCGTAAAGGCCAACAATCATTAACTTCAACTTTTTATACTGAAGAAATTTAAAGAAATGTTATTTGAAATATAATAGTTTGCCGTTTGTCCTGCTACTGTGGGGAATGCTAAGGATACATTTCAGATTGTCCTGACTGGAGAGACAATTCCTCATTAGTGATACCTAAGTAGCTTTTAGAGTGGCATGACGAGTTCAAATTGCACATTTAAATTTTTAAATGCTGCTGGAGGCTGCAGGAAACAGAATCCTTGAAAGATTTACAACAATTTGTTCCATCAAGTTTGGTTTACATGTACGTCAATGCAACCCTAACTTGACTAGTGTTTAAATCCTCGTTGAAAAGTTGACACATCAGGCAGAGGAGAAAAGGTATATCTGTCATCGTAAGCTCGTTACGGTAAAATAATGGCCAGTTAAATAATTTGTGTATTGTCTTCGCTTAAACTAGACAGAGGGTCCAATGTGAATGCCGTTTTTGTCAAAATGCCATTATCCCGATGGCTTTGCACTTTGGCAGGACGTTACTCATTAACTGGAGGTTTCATGTATTAACTATATGTTTTATACGTAATCAAGTATCACATATTTTGTCTTCTTGTCATCTTACCTCCGAAGATGGCTTGGGAAATATAAAAAAGCAATCAAGGAAGTTTATCTCATTGCTCATTGCCAGTTAAAAGTATTTCAAATTCAATTTGACTTTCTACCACTATAAATGCAAATGAAATTTATGGCCATTCTTTATATTTCAAATAGACACCACTAACAACCCGTGTCCCATACTTAACCAATTATGACCAAGAAGTGATACTGACAAATGGGAAGTTCAATGTCCGTTGTCCAAAAATGTAATTAAATTGGGCGTTATTGTCTTGTCCATAAGCACTTTTTGAATCTTAACAAGAATGCCAATAATATAATAATACTCGTCGTACCTACATTGAATTGTCACTTAATGCAAAGGTTTAGAGAGTTTTATAAATTGATATGTTTGTTTTATGAAAGATAAATTTGATGCTTCATACCTTCATCTATCTTTCTCAATTTTATGCATTTGTTTGTACGACCAATAATCATTAACTTCTCCGGAGGTCTTTCCGCAATTTCAATCAATCATTTAAAAAATAATTAGCCAATACACATGCATACATAACATATAAGTAGTAAGGAAATACATTTATTTATGTGATTTCCGTCATAAAGTTAAAAAACGTCATTAAAAAATTAATACATCATTACTTTTTGTCCTGTTGTGACCTCTCGTAAAAATAGTTCACGTAAAAAACTCTATCACAATGTATTTGACAATTGTGTATGTTTAGAGTAGGAAGATTTCGAAATAAGGAAATACTAACAATAAAGTGATGAAAATTCCTCTAACTTTATCCAAGTCCAACCCAATTTCTCAGAAAATTTAAGAGTTGACGATTCATTTCATTTTCTTTTGATAAAGATAAGATATAATTGAATGACAGCCAAACCAAACATTTCGAACTCTATCAATAATCCTTCCAGCCTTCCATAACCGTAGAACCTGAAGCATTTCTCAATTTCCAACTTCTTCATCCAGCTGCCACGATAACGCCATCAGCATCAACATCATTTACTTACCCCCATTGCCACTCCACTACCACCACCATCCCCAGCCCAGACCTTCATCATCAAGATCATTACGGCGATAGAAAACATATTCCTACTGTTAACTGTCGAGTTTAAATAAATTCTTCCTCTTGTTTTTGTTTTTCATTCTTGACGGCCTGAAATTATACAGCTAGGTTCATTAGGCAATTCGTTGATCAAAAACTATGATGTGGAATATTATGTCTACGCTTCGTGCTACTTCCCGAAGCTCCAGCAGAGTCGGATCGTATGCATCTTTCATTTTATTTATTTATTATATGATTTAGTCCTACATGATCTTTTGGAATTCACTTTCTTCCAGAGAGACATTATTCACCTTTAAAATATTGGTTTCTGGCTTATCATTATTTTTGAATCGGGAAATCGTGAGGAAGTAAAAAGTGAACTGTGCGATTTTTCAAGTTCAATTTATTTACTCACAGAACTTAATATACAGGCATTCACCTATGCACGCATGTATATTTTATTATTTATTTCCCTTTAATACTCGAAGCAGTTTAATATCATCGTTTTTGTATTTGGAAAGAAAGATATTCATCAGAAAATTGAAATTGGCTTCGAAAAAGAGTTCTCTGTAGCGTATGAAAGCCAAACTTGTTAAAAGTTAAAATTCACCTTATACGAGACGAAGCTATGTTCAACTTCGCATCTCTATTCCTGTTTTTTTAAATAAAAAAACATCTTATTTTTCTGTTTTTCCTCATTATAATAGGACTGAGGGTGTCAATTGGATAGGAATTAGATATTGCACAGTATTATAATGTTACAAGGCGGAAAAACAAAGAGATCTAAAATTCCGTAGAGAATTGCTTAACTTAATATCTTTTTTAGTTCGAATTGTAAAAATGTTTCTTACTAGATAAAGATGCTTCTTTTAGCATTTGTGGAAAAGTCCTTGGCTATGAATTGAATAACATGGTTTACTTTACTTCACTATTCTCTTTATATCAGACTGAGATGGATTACATGTGCGATAATATAATAACTAAGGCTGGCTATGTTTGGCCCTACAATACTATTATGTAAGTAAAGCACTACCATTTTTTACTGCCACTATGTTCTAGGTGTTCCTTACTTTACTAAAATATCAGTTTCTTGAGAAAATGTTAAGAAAAGAAAATGTATTACATTCAGTCCCAAATAAAATTCATCCATTAGGATTTACAACATAGTTCAGTGGCAGAAGGTCAGGTAACCGGGTAAAAAGGTAAAACATTCGTAAAGGTAAAAGATGTGTCAGAAAAAAAGAATGCTTCACTATCTTAAAGATCCATTCGGCGCCTTCAAAACTCACTATAAGGGCATACTACCTTGTCTACCGTATATTTCCAAGTAATCCCCTGTTCGAAGTTTCTGAAATCCTTCTTACAGATATTACATTCACATCTTCCACCTTCTGAATGAATCCAGTTGCCTCTTTCATGTAAAAAATCATCTTGATTTTCAAACTCCGATGATCCAATATTATGAGCCTCGGGGTTGAAAGTGAACTAATGCATAATATAATCTGGTTCTTATATCAAATACCAAACCAATACGGATTCCTTTTTCCCATGGACATTTCTTTCTATTTTTCCATCATCAAATAAAAGCTACTACCTATTCTTCATGCCTAGTAGTACTTACTAAGTACCAGGGTAGTAAGATGACGTTAAGCTTACTCATCTAACGAACCTTAATAGATCTATCTACCTTAAAAAATTATAATAGGAGAAATACCTACGTAGAAGTATACAATAAAGCATTATAAAAAGGCACTCAGTGAAGTTGGTACACACATTATGTTATGGTATTCACCATATTATTATTATGTTGAATCTCTATCCATCCATCCCTCTTCACCTCATGATCGTCTCACCTGTATAAAATCCAACCCATTTACTTAACAACTTTTTGTAGGCATACCATTTACCTTTTATAAATATATCTTCGTACCTGTTGTGTTACCATAAAGCGTAAAAAGCGTATGCCTTACCATTCCCTCGAATCGACCAACTACCTTACCTGAGTCCCAGAGAGGACCACGGTTCATTCTTATTGTTGGCAGGCAAACTTGCTAGACGTGCTCTGACTTTCTGTGTGTGTCCTTCTCAAGAGTTTTTTAAGTTCCTCCGGTAAAGGTGGTTCGCGTTGAAAGGTTTCCATTGTGGGGTTCACTCACCGAGAAAAAATTACCAGTTCTTTGTCTAAGTAAGAACTTATAAGATAAGTCTTATTAAGTTCGAATTGGAAAAAAATTTTGCTAAGCATTTGGAGCTCCATTATTTTGCAAAGTATAAAACGATTTTCTTGTGTATGAAGGAGTGATTCCAGTGGCTGGCTTAAAATAAGTATAAGCTATTAGCGCATATAAATTTTTGACTGTTAACGACGCTTGGTCAGTAAATAGACTTATCCGTAAATAGATATTGCTGCGGTTATAAACAAAGATACAATTGTTTGAAATTTTTATAGTTTTGTCTACTTCGGTTTTGTGTGATCTAGATTGATGTGAATGGATTTTACAATGTAATAGCTCTGTATTGGCTTTCTCATGGATGGATATTTCAAGCCTTGATTTTTACAACTGTCAACTAGAATTACTACAACAGTTACAGTTTTAACCCTTGAACAAATGATGTGTTAAGTAAGGACTGATGGGCAATTCTTGAAATATTTACGACACTAACTAAAATTAATAGTTGTGTTTACGCTATTGTCAACTTGGATAATTTTACAAAGGGTGATTGTTAAAATTTTAAAACCGTGAGAGGAACTATTCTGCTCTTGTAGTTTCATTACATGGACTAAGAAAAGCTTTCTTGATCTGGGACAAAAAATCCATAATATAAACACAGAGATTTCGTTCATGGTTATTAAATTCCTTATGGATTATGGGTTGAGTAAAATCTTTGTTGTGGTCTTGTAATTCCATAAGAAGAGATAGATTATCAAACAATATGAAACTGGACACTTGTGAGAATCAGAAAAATATAACATTACATTTCTATCCCATCGTAGTATTTCTTTACCTCTGAGGAATCTACCTCTACTTCAAATCTGTTCTGAGGAATACGAATAGACGATGATGAATAGATTTTATGAGTGACAGTGAATTATAATCTGTCTCAGAGTAATTAACATTGAAGGTGAATTACAACATTAAAAAACAAAATGCATGAAAAATGAATATCAAAAGACGCACTCGTTTGTCTTAAACAATTATGAAATAACGAATTTACTTTCGGGTTAAACGCAACTGACGCTTTTAATTACAAAATTGTTAACTACAGTTGGCTTTTTGTGTGTGAACATTTCAAAAAGAGTTGGAAATCTGTGTTTTTTTATAAATAAAAAATCGGAATTGGACAAGACAGGAGTGCATGACTCACGACGACGGCTAACTCGACAGGTACAATATTTACTCATACATTATGCGTTTACGTACATTATTGCATGATGCTTAGTATTTTTTATGAAATGTTTGTGAGATGAAGCATTTTTTACTTTACCCCTTCAAATTTTTGAAGTTACGAAATGAACACGGTGGACAGATAAGGTGAAGATGAGTTCTTAAAAAATAATATTTCAAGTAATCATCGTCGTATTGTAGGTTACAGCATTAAAATAAAGTACACCTGCAAAAAATGCATACAATATGAAAACTTCATAGTCAGAGATAATTGTAGGGTTTAAAATTTAAAATGTACCTTAGGATTTTTATGATAAAAAGACACTTGTTGTAAAGCAGATGGAAAAAGTTATCATCATTCATAAATACAGCGCGGAAGGCCTTGAGAATAATATTTATCTATTTCGGAATTAGAAAAATGAAAAGTGATAGTGTTATTTCTAAAAAAGATGCTTAGTTCTTGTATTTTTGTGGTAAGTATGAGTAGTAAAGCTCAGAATAATGGACCATAATATTATTATTATGGTTATGCAGTTAGGTAGTTAAGAAGCACTTGTTGAACGTGAGCATTAGTTAAAAATTTACATTTGAATACGCAAATGAACATTAACTGGCAAGGTCTTAAGTTTCATCAACCTCAAAACGAGCGTTTTGCATTGAAAGAAACTGCAACTCTTGTTGTAAATAAGCCTTATAAACGTCCCAGTGTAATTAAT